>CBXB010000096.1:41369-54428 GCA_000817185.1 Magnusiomyces clavatus CNRMA 12.647
CCCCCCCCCCCGATTTTTTATGTTGTATTTTAATTATTGTTTAAATTAAAGGTTTTTTATAAAATAAAAAAAATAAAAAAAATAAAAATGTTGTCTAAAAAATGCAAAAAAAAAGTTTTTTTAAAGTAAACTTTTATAAAACCAGTATAGTAAGACAAAACTATATCTCGTATTGCTCCCCAGGAAGCGGACTTGGGATCTGTATATCGAATGATAAATATCCTGATCTTTTTGGAGATATGAAAACAATGTTTTTGCTATAATACTGTTTATTTAAATCTTTAATGTAGTTTTCCAACTCTATTAAGGTTTTGGCCGTATATGAGCGATACGTTAAAAAGTGTTTTAATTTATTAAAGTACGATCTAAAGCGACCATTCCTCCGATCATTGTAGTTATTATTATTAGAACTGTTACTATTTATAACACTGTTTATGCTATGCATCTCATGCAAATTATAACTACTATTATTGTTGTTGTTGTTATTGAAATTGTTGTCACTCATGTCTTTAGATGATAAACAAATACTGTTGCGTTGCTTTTGCTGCTCTTTCCAACTGGAATCATGGTAATCGTGTAAATTTGGTTGTTGCTGTATAAAAGAGTCGTTTACATAGCAACCAGTTAAAATCCAAAACGACAAAAACCCGATTATACAGTCTAAGATGTTTCGCCAGCTATATGGCCAAAATGCCTTTTTTAAATATGCATTGACATTTGTAATAATTGTTGTGAATTGATCTTCTGTCAGGTAATTATGAAGAGGATTTTGGATGGGTACTGCAAATTCACGGTCACTAGTATCGTCGCTCAGCTCTTTGGTGTTTAATATAGAATTACTATCACTCTGTCTTTGTCTCAACTTTTCTTTTTTCTGCCGTATTATTGATGCTTTGGATTTAATTGCACCTGGCTCTGAACCAGGAAAATACGTAGAGAATTGTGGAACAATATCCCCATATGCTTGAAACTCTCTAGGAACCCTGATGATTCTCGTAGTGTTGTATATTGGATGGCCCTCAGGATAATATGAGTTGGGGTGATGCACCAGCAGCGTGGGCATATCTGGAAGATGTAGTTTTAAAGATGAGTTATGGGGCTCATTTTGTCGAAAGTTGTTATCGTTAATACGGTTAGTAGGATGTGTATTAGTCTGTGTTGACCCTAAAGTTTCTTGATCATTGTTTATATTGTCATCAATGGTTCGGAATCTATTGTTGATATTAGCAGGATTTGCTAAGTACGAAAGCTCTTGGTCGTAATTTTGAGGAAATATAAAGTATTCATGATAGTTGTAGAATTCTATATCTGGTTTTTTTTTCGAAGACATTGTAACAAAATACGTGAGTGATATTACTGATGTTTGATGTAGTTTTTGGTTGTAATGTTTTTTTGTTTAGTTTCAATATGATCCATAAAGCAAGGAAAAGTGTGCAACATCAAAAAGCTGAAACTTTTTATTATGATATAATTGATATTGAATTGTATAAAATAAATCTGTTATCAAAATAAAATAGAGTAATGTAGCTGAGCTATCAGATGGTTTGTTTTGAAATATAGAGAAAGATTGTAACATTTTAATAAGTGTAATGTCATTATGTATTTAGAAAATCAAAACAAAACTTCACACACTCAATTTTAACAAAAGAGAAAAAAAAATTGCTAAGATTATCTATAGATACAGATCTAACCATACTTGATTAAAATATATACATATATGTATATATATTATTGATTTATTAGGAATTGGCTTTTTTGTTAACAAATTTCCTTACAAGATATTATTTATCAGTTTGAAACGCACGATAGTCAAGTCCATATTGATCTGATATCTCAAATATATGGTATTTACCACTTCATATCTTTAAAAAGTATCACCCTTTGACCATATAATGCCCAGGTAATTAATATTATAAAGATTTTATCAAGTCTTGAAATACTAACAAATTTCATACTTCTTAGAGAACTTATCACTATTCAAACCGGTCAATGTGGAAACCAGATTGGGTCTCAGTTTTGGCAACAACTCTGCTTGGAACACGGCATCTCCCCAGACGGAACACTTCAAACTTTGGACAACTCATCTACTCTACGCGACCGAAAAGATGTGTTTTTCTATCAGTCTGACGATACACGATATATACCTAGATCTATACTGGTTGATTTAGAACCACGCGTCGTCAATTCAATCATGACTGGTCCTTATTCTAAAATGTTCAATCCTGAGAATGTTTATATATCGCCGGATGGTGGTGGTGCAGGTAACATTTGGGCTGCTGGATACCATGCTGGTGAAGGAATTTCAGACACTTTGATGGACATGCTTGACAGAGAGGCAGATGGATCGGATTCGTTAGAAGGATTTATGTTACTACATTCGATTGCAGGAGGAACAGGATCAGGTTTAGGATCATTTCTACTTGAAAACATTAACGACAGATTTCCTAAGAAGCTTATACAAACTTATTCAGTTTTTCCAGACTCTCATCAGATCTCTGATGTAGTTGTTCAGCCTTACAACTCAATACTAACTTTAAAGCGACTGGCACTTTATGCCGATTCAGTTATTGTACTTGATAATGCGGCCTTGACTAGAATAGCAGCCGACACTTTGAAAGTGCAATCGCCAACTTTATCTCAAACAAACCAGCTTGTGTCAACAGTAATGTCGGCTTCTACATCTACACTACGATATCCAGGATACCTACACAACGATCTGGCATCTATAATGGCGTCTTTGATTCCCTTGCATAGCTGTCACTTCTTGATGACCGCTTATACACCATTTAGCAACGATACGGTAGACCAAGCAAAGCTTGTCCGCAAGACTACTATTTTAGATGTCATGAGTAGACTTTTACAACCCAAAACGCGTATGATTTCCTTAACTCCAAGCAAGACTGGTAGATATCTTTCTATCTTGAACATTATCCAGGGAGAAGTCGATTCTAGAGAAATTCACAAGTCTCTACTGCGTATCAGAGAACGCAACCTGGTTACATTTATTGATTCAGTTCCCGCCTCTATCCAAATATCTCTTAGTAAGCGTTCACCCTATCTCAAGTCTGGTGCTGCCTCCAGAATATCAGGGCTCATGCTTGCCAACCACACATCGATGGCTTCCCTTTTCCAGCGTACTTTAGACCAGTTTGAACGATTATTAAAAAGACAGGCCTTTCTGGAGCAGTACAAGAAACAGCCAATGTTTGAAAACGGTATTGAAGAATTTGAAGATGCTCGTGAGCATGTAAAACATCTGATTAATTCTTATAAACAATTAGAGAATCGCACTGAATAAAGCTTAGCTTTGCCTCTTTTGTTTCTCTCTCTTCCTCTCCACTGTTTTTATGTAATATTATATTTTCTATAGTTTATTTATTTCAATCAAGTTATCAATCTAACGTTTATATCTAACATCAATTGACTAAAATGTGTAACAAATAAGATATCATTCGTTGCACAGTATGTAACAAGTGATTACCCTCAGTGCACATTGCCCTATGTCTATAGCAAAAAAAATTTTAGCTAAAACAGTTACCCTACATAGTATCATTCTCAGATTTACACCATACTGGCAATTTTGAAGACTATAAATATTTCGAAAAATTGCCTTCTTTTTTATTTCTTTTTTTTTCCCTTTTTTGCTCCATATCAGTAGGTTTAAATCTAATACTTAGTTATTAATTTAATACCATTATACGAGGCTTTAGTCATAGATAACATCTCTTGCAGAGTTATGTTTATCTTTGCTATCAGTTGAGGGTTGTATTTCCCGGCTCGAAAGGCCTCCATGGGCTATCCTCCGTTCCCTGCCTCAGTGAGTAAATTTCGCTCTATATCCATAGAATTGGCCAAGCATTTAGGAGTTGTTCTCACGAACCTCGATTCTGCTGGCCTTTGATCATATGGTGATACATTTCATTTATTTTGGATTTATTTTGTAGTGTCCTAAAATTTTGAATGGGTTTTTAAATAACAATGTGTAAATGCTTGTATTGTTAATTCAAAGCAAATTAAACTAGGAACTATGAATTTGATTAAGGATTAAATTTGTACTATATTTCTAGTAGGCACTTTGATGTAAGCATATTGTTAATCTATGTTAGTATCTATTTGCCAATATCTATTCATAGGTTGCTGTTTTTTTACAGACACTGAAATCTAGCGTTAGACAAATCTTCCAGGCCCATTAAAGCCTGGTTTAATAGTTTTCAGGTAGAGAGTATTTATTACTCTTTATACATATTTAATATTTTACTCATAAATAAATTCAAGAAACAAAAAAAAAAAAAAAAAAAAAAAAAAAAAAAAAAATCTAACATTAATTAGGTCTAAAGAAAAACCACTTAGTTATTTTTTGATTTTCCTTGGTAAAGAAAAGCTTGCTTTTTTCGTAAACGTTGATAATATTCTTTTTGGCATTTCTAAGCATGATCTTGAGCATTTCATACTCGTCATGACCAGAGTCATCGTATATAGGCTTAAAGTGAAACCTTACTACATTTTTTTCTTTGATTTTTCTACATTCGATAAACACCTCAAAAGGGGTATTCTTCATCTCAAGCATCTTTTTAAAAAGCCTGGCAGAAGCCTCAGGGCGGACCTGAGAGCACTTGGATCCAGCAAAAACAAGGCTGTTCCATAAGTAGTAGTTGTTTGGGTCCTCGGAACTCAATTCATAACTAGTAAACCGACCATTGACGGGGTCAACTTTGATAGTGACTATCACAGTAGCCTTGCTGAGAGAGAACTTTTCGTCAACTTTGATTTGCATTGTTATTTAGAAAAAATGTTTTTTTGTTTCCAGATTTAAAGAGAAAAAAAAAAAAAAAAAAAAAAAAAAAAAAAAAAAAAAAAAAAAAAAAATTGAAATGATTTTTTTTGTGTAAATATTTGATGAAAAGTTAGTAGAAAAAATAGTGAAAAAAGACTTGCTAAGAAACTTATGATTGAGAAAAAGAAAAACTAGTTATTTCAAAACATGGGGGAAAAAGATCCTTACTTTATAAGTTTGGAAAGTTTGGGTTTTTGAAATATGAAAGGCTTTTTTTGTCAATAGAAATAAACTAAGTCAACTTTTTTTTTTTTTATTCCTGCTATTGAAATGTAAGTTAATAAATAGCCTAAGAAAAAGCATATATATATATATATATTTTCTGTGTTGCTTAAAAGCATCAAGTTAATATTACGAAATGTTTATTTGATGAATTCTTCTTAATATGGTATTTAGGTTTGTAAATACGGTATAACACGACTTTTTTCAAAACTTTAAAATAGACATAGAAATATCTCTTGAAAAAAAGTTGAAGAAAATGTGTTTTTCTAGAAGATACAAACATTCACATTGATTATTATAGAAAAAATCAAGAGTTTTTAAATACACTACAACATATATATTTCTTTCTTGTATAGATCAAACAAAAACATTTTCAGAATAAACGTTTAAAAATAAAACTGTATGTTGAACTTATAGAAAAAAAATGATATAAACTACATAATGAAATATATAATAAATAAATAAAAATGTGAAACATAAGCGAGCGTAAAAATATAATTATGGAAAATAAAAAGAGTGCTTTGATATGATTTTTTAGATAACGAAAGGTAGAGTGACACAAAATGTACTATTGTTGTTGTTATTGAACTAAATTGTAAATCAATAAATGTATCCCCAATAATGAATGAGTGTAAAAATGAGGAGCAATGAGTTTTATTTTTGACTCAATTAAAGAGAAAAAAAAATTCTCTCTCTGATTTTTTTTTTTTCATGGAGTGATGAAAGTGTTAATAATAATATTTAGGTAGACTAAAATAAAATTGTGAATTGGTTTATTTTATTATAATTTTTTTAAACTGCTTGAGTTGGCTTCATGTTAAACTTGTGTACAAAGTTTTTAAATTTGCGTTTCAATTTCTTTTTAACAACGTCACGCTCATCATCTTCCTGGATCATGAGAATTTCAAACAGGACATCATTGGAATTTAGAGCAGAAGTAGACATTGACATGCGGCCGCTGTTCAGACTATGTTGACTGCGTATGCTGTGCAGACTATTTCGTTTGTTTGGAGCAGCAAATCCTGTAGTGCTGTTACGATTTGAAAATTGGTTGAGAGTTGCTCGTGTGCTAGTTGTAAAGTTGGAGAAACTGGAAAAGCTGTTCATGTGTTGATGGTTTTTAAAAATAGAAGAAGAGGAAGATCCTTGTGAGTGGCCGTTGGGGAAGCATTTGGACTCTACATCAGTTGTTACTGAGGACAGAGCAGACGCCCATATGCTAAATTTGTGAGAAGGAGACATGTCACAAACAAATGTTAGTTGGTCTTCAAGATCGTCTGTGTCAATTTCATCGTCGTTGTCTAAAGCATTGGAGATTAAGTTATTTTCTTCTGTAGTTCTTGGAGTTTGGTTTTGCAGATTTTCTTGTTGTCTGAAGAGTTCCTCACTGTTTTTGCAAAGTGGTGGTATCAAAGTATCAGGGTAACATGAAGAAAATAAAAGGTCTGTCATGATGTACTTGGTTTTTGAAATGACTGTGTTAAGAAAACAAAAATTAAAAATAATAGATACAATAGAAATAAATGAATGTATAGAAATTTGAAAAAAAAAAGGAAATTAAGATAAATAAAACTAATAGATAAATAAAATGATCGTAATGATAAAAATGAGCGGGAGGTTTTTTGTAAAAGAGTGAATTGAAACGAGCGTATTAGGACGATATCCTTAAGTTTTTATATAAATGAGTGTGTTTAAAAGATCAATTCAACAAAGATAACAAGCGGTTTTCTAAATGTACAACTTTTTGGTAAAATAAAAAAGAAGAGAAAAAAAATTGATTTTTATTACTTGGTTTTTGTTTGGACTGTTTTGTTTTTTATGCAAAGTATATCTATGTGACTTTTTATTGTTCAATGTCTATTTCCAAAAGAAGACCAACAATCGGGATTTAAACTCATATAGGGTTATTTGTTTGAATGTTTGTAGAAAGAAAAAAGCTAAAGAATAACAATAAAAAAAGTGTTTGTTTGTATTTGATAAATAATAAAGAAAAAATAAAAAAATATAAAAACTAAAAATAAAAAAGAAGAGATAAAAATAATGCTGGAATTGCTTTTGTTTAAATAGATAAATGTATTTTGAGAATAATAAAAAAACTATAAATAAAATGGTTGTTAAGGGCTTTCAATTATAATTCAAAAGGTAAACATAGAGGAAAATATCAGTTTCTCGAAAAAAAAAAAAAAAAAAAAAAAAAAAAAAAAAAAAAAAAACTGGTCTATCTTTATTGATTAATAGTTAAAATCAAACATCTCATATCACTGACAGGAGTAAAGAAACAATTCTAGGAGTGTATGTACGCTCAGGGATAAAAAGTGTGGATATTTTTTTTGTAGGGGCCAAATTTAAATCATTACTTCCAAGCACAGTTTTGCAATAGTTAGTTTATTAGCATTTATTCTTATTGAAGCACTAAAATAAAACTTTTGACATGTCCAGTCTAGTGCCGAGATTAAAATATATAAGTATTTGAAATTATTAAAATCGTAGTCTGTAGTATGGGTTTTGACACGGCTAATACTAGCTATATTCGAACGCTACATATATTTTATGGTTTTAGTGAATATCTAGAAGCATCATTTTTCAGAGGCTTATTTCTGTAAACTCTTCAATCATTAATGTTTTAGTGACTCCTGATTTTAACTTATTTTTTACTTCAATTTCATTTTTTTATTTTTTATTCTTGACTATTTATTTCTATGTCTCAATTCGCTTTAGTCTATAGTAATGAATTAGCAATATTCATACTATCAAAATTACCTTATTGTTTTTCTTCAAAGATTTGTTTCTCTTAGAACTAATGACCCCTCGAAAAGTTAAAGAGAAATCTTAAATCGTTGAAAACTGCTTTTACTTGATTCAGTTTGTGGGAATTACAATAGAACTAAAAATATGATTATCTATTATAGAAAAGTTAATACTATTGCTCTAAACAATTTAGATGTCTTTTAATCAACTGAGAACAGCCCTTTTTTCGTTGAATAATTAACTTTAATACTTTTGAAAACTAGAGTGATTGACTCTTGTAATTTCAAAAACATCTAACGGTGATGAAATAATAAAGCTTCCGTGTTTTTTCTAGTAAGAGCAAATATAGCAAGTCCGTTAAAATGCTATAGGATTAAATCTTCTGGTTTTTAGAAAAAATTAGCAATTACAAATATTTAGTTACTTTCATTTCATCCCAATATGAGACTCTATTCCGAAAAGGCATATGCTCAATCAGGTGTCGGTCTTAATGAATTTCCGGCTTTGCAAGATTTATCTGCTCCTTAGCTAACTATAGCTGCCCCCTTACTGTTGATATACATCAAGTCTTCTATATTTATACTATGATGAAATTGTTCAAACTTTGATCAGACATGAACAGAAACTAATCAAAACGGAGTATAAGAGAATATTTTATAGTTTTTATCCCTTATCAAGAAATGAATATTAATAAATATATATACTGACTATTCATGTGATTATGATAAAATATATGGCCTACTTGATATTATTATCCTTTTTTTGTTCTAGATAATCAATTAACTTAAAAACATTTTCCTCATAAGATTAAAATTTTGTTACTGATTTCAATAAATACACCTTAATTTTTCTCCCATTTTTCCTTAAAATGGAACTAACCAGCTTGTAAATCAAATAATGTTTTTTAATTGCTTTAGATGGACATTTTATTGACTTACTAATTTGAAGCTTGCTTCGAAATTTATGTTTATATAACTAAATCTTGTTTCGTATATATACTGTAACAATTAAACTTTTTGATCACTATATTGACAAAATACTAAATGATTTAATATACAGAATTGAGGAGAGATGTTATCTTTTTTTTTGATCTACCACATATGATTTTCTTATAGCACTGACGCTGATTACTTTTTTTTTTTTTTTTTTTTTTTTTTTTTTTTTTTTTTTTTTTTTTTTTTGAATATGCATATTCAAACAACAAAAAAAAATTAGGTTTACACTACATATAACGTAGCCTTGGTTGTTTTTGTAGTAAAAATCTTTGAAAAAAAAAACTTTTCTAAACTAATTTTTTTATTTTGAAATACAAAGGTCTAATAAAATTTATTTTGTCCGTTACATTATTACTTTTTTATGATAATCTAACGTATTTTTAATGTTTTATTAAAATTTTTTTGTATTACGATCAAAAATAAAATCCAGCTGTTGTATATAATCAATATATTTAGTGAGAGCTTGTTTTACTTTTTTTTTAATTACATCACTATAAAATGGTATCCAAATTCATGATGAGCCAAACACATCACTTTCTTATCTTACGTACTTTGATGAAATGTTCCTGAGAAATATAATAATCAAAGTATTTAAAAAGAGATAAATTCTATATTTGTATTACTTACTTTGGAGCCGAATATTCTGACAAATATAATAAAGAACATTTCCATTGTTTTTTTTCTCTTCAAAATTTCAATACTAGAAATACTGATGTGTTTTGGTTAGAGATGCAAAAATAATTCATTTGCTCTTCTGCTTTCTTGTTGAGATGAGGAAAAAAGTTAAATGTCACGTGGAGATAGAGACAAGGCATTAAAAAAAAAGCAAATATTCATTGTTTCAAATTTTATGTAAAGAAGAAAAAAATAAGGAAACAAGAAAACAGAGAAAAAGCCGACTTCTTTGTGGTCAAGTATGGTTTTTTTTAAATTAATCTTTTGTCTGTATGTCAACAATATTTATTTTTACGAATTCTAGAAATTGACAAAGAAGAAATTATAAAAAAAAGAACAAAAAAACATTTGGTCATTGTAATCTTCAATTGGAATAATTTCCATTTTAGTTTGTTAAAATTTTGTTGTTTCATTACTTAAATCTCTTATTGTTATAAATAACTTCTAGAATAAGTATCAAAGCTCTGACCGGCTTTTGTTGATTTTTTTTTAATATTACATGAATTGTTAAATAACAAGACTAAAAATATTATTTTTTATTTTACTGTTAACGAAATTAATCAAAAGTGTAATTTATATAATTATATTGTATTGTAAATGTGTACTGATACAGATAACAATAACATTTAGATAAGAAATGTCAATATTAATAGATTTTAATAAATGTTATTCTTATTTTTTAATAGGCAAAAAATTAAAATTTTGTACTTTTTATATTAATTCGGTCTATTTAGTTCTATTTCGTAGTAACACTGATTGTAATTATTATATATATATAAAAGTATGTGAAAAGTTGAAGAAAAATCAAAGATAAACTATAGTAAATAAAAATGTGTTGATTATTAAAAATGAATGTTGAAACTAAACATGATATATATATACAAAAAATTACTTAAACATACAGATACAAACAACTATTTTTTAAAACTTTCAGGTCAATCAATTATTACAAATTTATAAGCAATAATAGTAGGTTTAGAGCAATTTCTTTTTTCACATATTTTTGCAATAAAAAAAAAATAAAAAATAGATAGATTATTTATTATCAAATCAACTAGACATCTTGGAATAAGAATGATGACAATAAAATTTCACATTGACTATTTACTGAACGTGTTTTGGCCAATGCTAATAGAACAAAGTGTTTACGATATAACACTGCTGGCAACAAAACTGATATCACAACAAAACACAAAAAGTAAAGATTTTTTTTTTCTGTTTATTTATTTATTAATAATAGCAATTACACGACAATACCAGTTAAAATACAAAAATAAAAAAAGACAAGAGAAGAAAAAACAAAAACAAATAAAGACTGTTGTTACATGTCTATTCTTCTTGTTGTTGTTCAGACTCAGATTCACTAGTCTTTGGCCTTCCTGCATTTACTTTGTCAATTCTTTGTTGAATAAAGTTGACATTTTCAAACTTTCTTCCGTCTTCAAGTTCGCGTTTTTCAATATGAATATCAGCATCAACATAGATTAAATTTCTACAATTTTTTTTATTTTAAAAAAAAAAAAAAATTAACAATTAGTGTCATTGAAAAACTAAAAATAAAGAAGAAAGAGCACCAATATATATTAAAAAGAATAAAAATAAAAAAAATAAAAAAACTTACCCCTTTTTGACAAAGTTAGTCATGAAATTGACTTGATTTTCATTGAAAACAAGAATATTGAACCATGATGTATGGTCCTTACCAGTAGTGACTGCTAATGGGTATCGAATGTAGACTTTGCCAGATTGAGATTCGCGTGTTTCAATGTCGGTGCCAACGCGACCGAGGAGAGAGGCGCGAGCAATGTACATGGCACGGGAAGTGCTCGAGAAAGATCGAGCGTTAGAAACGCATTGTCTTTTAAGAGATGAAGCAAATGAAGAAAGCATTTTTTTTTTTCTTTTTTTTTTTGAAAGAAGAAATAATTATATATAGATTAAGATATCTGTACAATCAAATTGTTTATGAATTGAAATGTTGATATAGATAAAAATTGAATCAATGTTTAAACAGGTTTGAATATAGAAGACAATGTGTTTTTGCTATTGTTGGTTGAAAGAGGGAGAGGAGAAAAAAAAGAAAAAACACGTTAATTTTTTATTATTTTTATTTTTTTGTCAAACAAAGCTTATGTGTGACCAACCAGTCAAGTAACTTTTGTTTTAAATTATGACAAAAGGGTTACCCGTCCTTTGTAAATCTTGTTTCTCCAAATGCCTACTAAAGACTTTTAAATTGATACACCTAAAATCTCCTACAAGTTAAATTTCATTTTAAAATAAACAATATCTGATGATGAATTCGAGTCATGATATGAATCATTTTTAAAAAGTAAAACAACTCTATTTATTACTAGATTTTAAATATTTTTTTTTCTATAAAAAACATTAAAATTCGTTTTATATAAATGTCTTTTTGACAATAATACAACGGTTATAAAAGTAAAAAAAGAAAATGAAACAATTAGATTGTATGGTTTATTTTATTTACTTTTTCTATTCTCGCTAAATTTTTGGGTATCCAAAATCAATACAAATCAAGTTGAGATAAAGATATATTTATTTTGATTTTTAAAAAAAGATAACTAATTATATTGTAGATAAAAATAACAAAATAAAAATATATTAAAAAAACAACAACTAATAATCATCACCATCATCAGGCATTTCAAGTTCTTTTTCCATAGCTATCCAGTTACCACCACCAAAGTTGGTTGGAGAAGGTCCCATGCTGACAAAACCCAAACGTTGGTAGAATGGTACCATCTCATCATGGGCCAAAAGAATAAGTTTATCAGCAGTTCCATGAACACTCATCCTGTTAATGTAATCTCTTATCAAATTAGTTCCAACTCCCAAGTTTTGATACGCCGGATCGACCACTATTGAGTGAATGGCAATGTTTCTGCCAGCCTCGCAATGTCCTATTTTTGCTTCTTTTTCGGGTTCAGCTTTGCGACCATACTGATCGAGTTTGGGAATCATCATGGCCTCATCGGTGATGTAGGGTTCTGTGGTTTTGGTGGCAAGGATGTGCCCAATAAGTTTCTCAGTGCATTTGTTAGTCAAAACGACTTGTTCCAAAGCACTGAGAGAAGTCTTGGGTATAGGTTCATCTGTAGATGCTGTTGTTGTTGATGATGATGATGTTTCTTTAGTCTTTTCTGAATCTTGGGCCTTTTCTTCGCCTTCATCAGTGCCTTTTGATTCTACAGTTTTCGCATCGTCTTCAGTAGTACCAGATATGATTTTGTTTAGAAATGTAGACAATACTGGAATTGCGTTTGTTTTTCTTTCTTGAATGTTGTTTCCGTTTCTATTGAGATGGATGTGATCGAGGATGTCTGGAGGGAGATCGTCGTAAGTAGGATTGATATAGCATTGATCGTCATCGTCAATTTCGCGAATGAATACGCCTGCACACAACTCTGGACAAACTCTTAATCGATATGCAATCTGAATAGAATAGTAAGAAAAATGATAATAAAAAGTTAATAGCTGTTGAAAAAAGAGAAAGACTTTTTATGTGTGATTTTTTTTTTTTTTTTTTTTTTTTTTTTTTTTTTTTTTTTTTTTTTTTTTTTT
>CBXB010000096.1:67895-82961 GCA_000817185.1 Magnusiomyces clavatus CNRMA 12.647
AAAAAAAAAAAAAAAAAAAAAAAAAAAAAAAAATAATAATAATCTAGAAACATACACATAGTCAATATTTATGGGTGAATTATATTCCCCCCCTTTTTTTTTTCTTTTTTGTTTTACCACAAAAACCTACAACTGATGATCTAAAACTCTATTTTTATCACACTCTTCTTTTTCTTTTATTAATTTTATCCTATATTCAATAATATATATCACTCGCTAACTTTTTTTGAATTAATAGCCCCTGAACCTTCAATTGATACCGTATTCATGCCTGTTCCAAAACGTGCTTTCCCCGACGGTCAAATCTCCGTCATCTTTGTTCTAGGCGGCCCTGGCGCTGGTAAAGGCACACAATGTGCCAAGCTCGTGGAGGACTATCAATTCGTTCACCTTTCTGCTGGAGACCTCTTGAGAGCAGAACAAGCTCGTGAAGGATCCCAATACGGGGAGCTTATCGATGAATACATTCGAACTGGTCAGATCGTTCCACAAGAAATCACAATTGCGCTTTTAGAAAACGCTATAAGAGAGAATGTCAAACAAGGAAAGACAAAGTTTCTTATCGACGGCTTCCCACGCAAGATGGATCAAGCTGTCAAGTTTGAAGAAGAAATTGCTGAAAGTAATATGGTTCTCTTTTTAGACGCTCCTGAAGATGTCATGTTGCAAAGATTGCTTAAGCGAGGCGAAACCAGTGGACGCGCTGATGACAATATTGAATCTATTAAAAAGAGATT
The DNA here is from genome assembly GCA_000817185.1 of Magnusiomyces clavatus CNRMA 12.647. NCBI lineage: Eukaryota > Fungi > Ascomycota > Dipodascomycetes > Dipodascales > Dipodascaceae > Magnusiomyces > Magnusiomyces clavatus. The sequence goes on from CBXB010000096.1 coordinate 68,633, forward strand.
TACCACTTTTAGAGAAACAAGCATGCCTGTTGTTGAATACTTTGAAAAACAAAACAAGGTAGCAAAAGTTCCTACCAACCAATCCGTTGATGAAGTCTACGAAGACGTCAAAAAGGCATTGAAAAAATACAAGATTATCGAGTAAAGTTTTTGATATTCTTAATAGAAAAAAAAGAAAAAAAAAAGGGCACACGAAATCAAGGATTATATACCTGATATATAAAATAATCTAACTATTTCAATTTTTTTAAAAAGCATTGTCTATGGCTTTGGTGCATATGTGGCCTTGTATTCATTAATTTTTTGAAGTTCTTCTGCTGTAAGACGGTTGCCCAAGTATTCAATAATTTTATCAAGACTAGTTATACTGAGAACTGGGATTCCGTATTTAGCAGAAACAACTTGGACAGCAGATTTTTCAGAGTCAACTGTTCGCTCTTGTCTGTCCAAAGCAATAATAACACCAACTACATTGGCCTTGTTTTCTTTCAAAATAGTAAATGATTCATTGATGGCAGTGCCGGCAGTCATGACATCGTCAATAATGAAAACGTTTTTTCCTTCTAATGGAGCACCGACAATGTTTCCACCTTCACCGTGATCCTTCTTTTCCTTTCGGTTAAATGCATATTCAACTTGACCCCAGTTTTCAGGATCGATCTCTGCTAACTTGGCAGCAGTAAGGGCAGCAAGTGGAATACCCTTGTAGGCAGGTCCAAATAAAACGTCAAACTTAATCCCAGAATTGATGATTGTTGAAGCATATGCTGTAGCAAGTCGTGACAAATTGAGACCAGTGTTGAAAAGTCCCAAGTTGAAAAAGTATGGGGACACACGACCACTTTTAAGAGTGAATTCACCAAACTTTAAGGCAGAAGAAGAAAGTGCTGCTTCGATAAAAATAGCTTGATGATCAACGGACATTTTGTGTATTTAGTTGGGTCGCTTTGTAATATATATATATATTGTCTATTTAAGGCTCGAAAAAAATAAAATCCGAAAATATCAAAAAAAAAGGAAAAAATTTTGGTTTGGAAATATTCCCGATGTAGTGACACTACTCAGGGTTAGGTCAGCAAAAATCATCACATATAAAGTTAAAATAGAAGCCATATACTCCGCACTTACCCTTTTACCAATACTCCAACTTTTTTTTTATAGTTGTACAAAATATTCATGGAGCTGGACATAATATACAGAGCCATGAGAGTCAGATATATAACTCATGCTATAACACCAAGGCCATTATTGTCTTATAAACGGCCTTCTTTAAACTATTTATTTTCCCAGATATACACTCGAAATCTTCATCATCTCACCAAAGTAGCAGCACAAGAACTAGACCATTACGCTAAAGTCGAACTAGAAAAGTCCATTTCAAAAGTATGTATATTTATAGATTTACGTCCGGACAATTTAGTTAACCTCTTAAATTTATAGTATGCTTCATATGAGCAAGCACCGTATGTCATCTGTTTGCTTATTTAGTTTCCTTTTTTACCACCTAAACACATCTAACAGTTTAGTATAGAATCAATCTTGAGGATTTGTTAGCTTTAGGCAAATCTCCAGTACCTGAAGATGTCTTGTTGAGAAACGCCGAGCATGTTTTACATCAGACTACAATCGTAAGTTGGTTTCTAATATTTAAAAGCAAGAATACCTTCTAATACTTTTCTATTTTTTTCCTACTATTAAAATAGCGACTAGCACATCGACTACATGCCCTAAGACAACTTCCGTATCTTATTGTGCTAAATCCAAGCATTTCTCAGATATACTCAATCTACTTCAACTCTTTCCGAGTAGTTAGTCAAACAAAACCTCCCAAAACATTAGAGGAAAATTCGGAGTTTGTTGAAATCCTAGATCAACTAGTACGAGCACATTCTGACACCATCCCCATTCTGTCAAGAGGATTCCACGAAGCGCGTCAATACATATCTATGGAGGAATCTTCTAAAATATTAGATACACATTTGAGAGCTAGAATTGGGACGCGATTGATAGCAGAACACCACATAGCATTAACTAACCCAATTGATCCGGAAGAATATATTGGTGCTGTTGAAATCAAGTGCAAGCCATCCAGAATCTTAGAACATACAGCTGCTTTTGTTGGAGACATATGCGATTTGAAATACGGCGTTGTTCCTCAAATCAAGTTTGACAATCCTCAAGGCGTTGATGCGACGATTCCTTATATTCCAGTGCACTTGGAATACATCTTTACAGAATTATTGAAAAACGCATTCCGAGCCTCTATCGAGTTTGCTCAAAAACAGCCAAAGAAGCATAGGAAAAAAGGACACATGGTTGAAGAAAAAGAAGATGATTACATTTTCAGCTCTTCTTTGAATGAACCTTTGGCTCCTGTCTTGATTACAATTGTCAAAACATCTACTGGTCTGATTATTAGAATAAGAGACAGAGGTGGAGGTATCCCTCCTGCTTTGGAAAGCAAAGTCTTTGATTACTCTTTTACTACTTTTGATGACTCACAAGGCGAAGGAGACGGAACTGGTAATTCTGGATTCTCGACTTTAAACGCCGTCCCTGGAGGGAACTCAATTGCTGGCTTAGGATACGGTCTTCCATTATCAAGAGCCTATGCTGAGTTTTTTGGTGGAAAACTACAAATTCAAACATACTATGGTTGGGGAACTGACGTATACATTACTTTGAAGGCCCCTAAATACCCAAAATAAACTCATATAACAAATAATTGTACCAATCTATAATATTTCTTTTAATTTCAATGATAATATTTAGAATAAAACTTTGGTATTGAAAATATTTTGTTTATTTTTAACCATACACGCATTTCATCATTATAATACAAACAAATATATCCAATTCAATCACTAAATTATGGGGTCTCTCATCAGGTTAATGATTATAGGTAGATTTGCTGCATTTACAAGATGGCCTTAGAAGCAACGGTTGGGTTGATCTTCTTGCCATCCTTGTTGTATCTAACACGAGGAGGAGGAGATCTGATACGACGACCTTCTCTGGATCGGACACGGACGACCTTAGAGTGGATAGCACAAGAGATGCAGTAGTGGATCTTGAGGTAGAGCTTTGGAAGAACATACTCCTTGTAAACGGAAGCTTCAGAAATATCTCTGATGGCAGCAGCTTCAACCATGTTTCTGATCATGTATCTCTTGATGGCCTTGTCCTTAGGAACCATTCTAGCACAGTTTGAGCAGCGGATAGAGGAAACGTGACCTCTTCCCTTCTTGCTGCGTCCGTTGTTAGCTCTCTTCTTAGGCATTGTTGATCTAAAAAATATTAAAAATAACAAGTTAGATGAATATTCATGTCAATTATTTTTTATGACCAGTTTGATTTTATTTGTTATTCAATGATAATGCCATTAAGAAGAGTGATTTTTTTTTAAACTGCTGAAATTAGATCATTTATTGCTGAATTTTTTTTTATCATGTTGTAATTTGTTGTTTCTGCAATTATTTTTTTTCAATGTCAAAAATTTGTCAATCGCATATAACTTGTTGAATAAATGGCAATCATAGGTAGCAAATAACCAAACAAAAACAAAACTATTGGTGTCATAAATATTAAGGATCTGTTGAAAAAGATCTGAAAGGATGGCTCACATACGGTTATTATTGTCTACTGGTGTGTCGGTCGAAAGAACTTCTTCACTGGGCGAACAAGAGAAACAGGAGAGAAAAAAAAGAGAAAAGAGGGAAAGAAAAAAAAAAAGTGTGTGTACCAACTGAGAGTGTATGGTGAACAATATTGAGTGTAGAGAATAATAGACCCTAACCGCGTTTGTAAAAAATTATAAACTGCCTTGCCATTTACCTTAGTGCTGGTTGTACACAGTGCATGATTCTGAAGTCTTCGTGTTTATATCAAATGAAAATATTAAAGTGCTGGAAAATATAGTACAGAGAATAAATGGGAACATTGCTTCCAAATATGGAAATAACTGTCACATAGAGTGAAAAATTTAAAAGTCACATGAGTATCGTATCTAATGATGATCTATCATTTAGTAATTATTATTAATCATCTGTTTGTTCCATGAATTTTCTAGACTTGTAATGGAATAGAATATGGTGTGAGATTTTAGTTTGATCCTTAATGATTGGCTAATCCTAATTTCCTGCTTACTTCCATACCAATACTCTTTTCTTTCACTCTTCCGTATCGTCATTAAAAATTTTAGCTTTTTTCCCTTCTCTTTCTGTTTTTTCTCTTTCCTTTTTTTCTCTTTTTTAGTTGTTAAAAACCAATCTCTTTATCCACCATCCATATCTTCATCTTTTGTCCTACTTTATAGGTAAGTCCTTTTTTTTCGATTGCTTGAATTTGTAATTCAGCAATGCTTAATAACTATGGAAAATATCAATAAACTGCACATGTTTTTTTAAAATATATTTTGAATAATACTTTAACACAACGGATCCATCACAAATCACTCTTTACACTCATTTTTATCGGCTTGTAAGACAATAAAATATAGACAACTTGTAGTTAAATAGTCCTTCGTTCTTTAGTCTTTTCGTCATCAAAGTTGAATTCAGGCCCAAACAGCTCAAATCCCGTTAGAAACTTCTGCATACTATACCCTATCAACTAATTATAATTTTGCAATTGACTCTTTGCTACAATATTTCAGTACTTCAAAAACAGAACAGTCTGTAGAAGCATTTGTCTAATATACATTTCGGCATTCAGTTATAAAAAATGTTGCATATATCCATCTTGTATACCTCTATTTCGTCAATGTCAATTTTTTGTTTTTGTAAAATATATAAGTGAAATTTTATTGGAAGAAAATCAAACCCGACGCTTTGTTTTCTTATAAGTGGGTAGGTGGTCAAAATCACACCACATTGAAACCTCACCCAATTATTAATGTCATATTTCCAAACAACTGATAACATCTGAGAAAATTTATTACAACACTTAAAAAGTTGTAAATCACTGTGCTTTTATTAGTTTTTCGATTTTTTAAGCTTTAATTTTGCTCTCATTTTCATTATACTAACGTTATATTTTTAACTCTTCAGATTTTACAATGATCGTCCCAGTTGCCCGTATTGCTGTTCGTGCTGCCAGACCAATGGCTGCTCGTTCATTTTCTGCTGCCGCTTTCCTTAGAAACAAGGAAGTTGAAACCAAGACAGCTTCTACTCTTGCTGAAGTCAGAGGTCCTGAGACTCTTATTGGTACCCCAGCCCCAGAAGGTACTATCCCAACAGATCTCCAACAAGCCACTGGTTTGGAAAGACTTGAATTGCTCGGTCTTAGAGAAGGTATCGACATTTTCGACAGACGACCACTTGATGCCAGCAGAAAGGGAACTATGGCCGATCCTATTGTCGTTGACAGTTACGAAGACTACAGATACGTTGGTTGCACTGGTTTCCCAGCTGGTTCCCACGAAGTCCAATGGCTCAAGCCAACCACTGAAAAGAAGGCCCGCTGCTGGGAATGTGGTAATGTCTACACCATCAACAACCTCTCCGTTCCTGTTGAAGGTGAAGATGGTCACCACCACTAAGCTTCTTCAGCATTGCCCACAATTTTCAAAACCTAAAATATTTAAAATCATACAATTGCTAAAACTGTTTAACGTTTTAGTAAATTGATCAAGTAACGAACAGAGATACAGTTACATTCATCATAAAACATCTTTTGTCATATTTGTTTGAATTCTCCTAATATATCATTTAAAACCTACATTTTAAAATCATGACCTATATACAATTTTTTCTGTAATTCCTGAAAATCAAATTAAACTATCCCACTTTAAATAATCTTAGCCTATGTGCTTCCTAAAATTGTTTTAATGGCTTTGACGACTAATCTAATCTTTTCTAATTCGTCATCGGTATAAACTCTAATAGACGTATTAAATCCTCCAAATAATAATCCTCCAAATTTCTTTTTGACAGACACTATTGTATCGGCACCAGGCCCTTCGTTATTGTTTGCTTCATTAATTTCTTCTTCAAAATTTTCCTCCAAGTCAGCTTCTGTTTGGATTACATAATTAAAAGCGTCTTTGTACTCTTTTTTAGTTGGAGAATCATCTTCGTCTCCAAGGTGTGCCATGATTGAATTGTAATTATTTCTCAAAGTGTTTGATTTTGTTGTCGACAGGTGGTCCTCTTCGTAATCAACAACATTAGACGCAGCAGGCGCTTGATAGTACAATCTTGGTTCATCTTTCGAAACGGGTATAAAAACTCCAGCTTTACATTCGTCTTTTAGCCTAATAAAGAAGTTAGTTTTGTTTGATTTTGTTTTCCTATAGTTAATACTAAAAATACTTTTTTGATGAAAAACAAGTTCCGTATTTTGAGTTGTAAGCTAAACGGTGAATACTTTCTTCTAATTTCGTGTTATCATTAAAATTAAAACTGCCCAAGATACGCATATTGGTATACTTTTTGTGCTTTCGACTCAAAATCTCTGCAAGATTTGGAACATGTTTACAAATAGTACTGCTTGGGTATAATGATATCTGTTTCAAGACTGCCTGGTATTTGTTGCAGAGTCTAACTTCTACAATATAAGCCCAATCCAGATTTAGATTATCACAGAGGATTTGACAAGCCTTTGTCATGACATTTCGGGTATCGTCTCCACATTTCAATAACTCTCCAATAATTGGAAAAGCATTTCTCAAAAAGTGGTTGTTATCAAAATCTTTATACATGGATATTTTGTTGGAAATACCATACTCTAGATATATATCATCGTAGTACTCAGCCTGAATGTTTTTATCAAACTTTCCAAAATACTCATTTAAATTCGCTTCTTGGTCTTCTTCAACAGAGATATTTGTAAATGGAGTGACTGGGTCGGCAATCAGTTGAAATATTATATTCCGAATTTCGTATAGCTTGTTTATTAATCCCTCGCTAATGTTGACCTGCTTCTTGGTAGAGTATACAGAAACTGCACCTACGGCAACCCCATCTTTTAGAAGAGGGACTGCTGCATAAAATCGAATAAAAGGTGGTCCTTGAACTAACGGGTTAAATGTGAATCTCCAGTCATTTTCTGCGTCCAAAACGACAAAGTAGTTTTTTGATAGAATTGTATGAGCATCAAACGATGCACTCCTAGCAATCTTTGTGGTATTGTTACTATTGATACTGAACTTGATGTCTTGGTATCTTCTTTCTACCAGCGAAACGCCAAATGTAATCAAATCGTATTTCTTCAAAATATATTGTGCCAGTTGGTAAATTTCTTCGTTCATACCCCAATTTTGATCTTGTAACTTTCTGACTTCCTCAACTCTTTTATTTTCAAATTGCGAATTGGGAGGCGACATATACCCCATGTTATTAAAGCAAGGAGGACAAGTTAAAAACGACAATTCCAAATCTCCACTTCCATACTCTTCTAAAAAATCAGACCATGTAGGTTTCAAATTTTTAAGTCTAATTAGAGAAGCCGATCGTGGGAATTTGCGAGGCTTTGCATTTTCAATCTTTTTACTTATTGGCATTGGTACTGAAAAACTTTTTGACAACTCCAACATAAATGATTCATCCAATCTATCCGAATAAAAGTCTGAGCTCTGGGTTATCGTATCCTCCATGGTATTCAATTTGTAAAAAGCCATTTTTCATACTTATAGGAAATAATAGTAAGTGAAAGCAATAAATTAATTAATTGATAAGGGAAATAAAATGTATATTACAAAATTACAATATAAATGTTGGATATTAAGGTTGGTGTATATATGAGAACGGGTAATTTCTAGTATTCCGTGAACCATGGAAAATTTCACCAAAAGCGATCACCACCTCCTTTGAAGCTTGGAAAATTTCAGTCTTGTACGCCACACATTTGTTTATCTTTTACAAACAACTTTTTTTTTCGCGTTTGACTAGATCAAATTTCAATCCCAATACGTCATTTTTTTACCTACTTGACGAGGTTTGAATATAGCATAATTTAATCTAGTCTTTATTTATTTATCAAGTTTTCACAATGGATATGGATGGTATGTTTTTATTATTAACTACAAATCGTTTCAACAATCTAACTTTCATGATTTAAAGATCAGGATATGGACATGGATAACGGGTATGGCTACGACGAAGATACCGAACTTACCTCCGAAGACTCATGGGCTATTATCTCTCTTTTTTTTAACGAGAAGGGTCTTGTGTCGCAACAGTTGGACTCTTTTGACGAATTTATAGAAACAACAATTCAAAGTTTGGTCTTGGAAGACTCGACTCTTATTTTAGATCAACCCGCTCAACACACCACAGTAAATGACAATATTAGTAAACGTTATGAGATTACATTTGGAAAAATTTATCTTTCTCGACCCACTATGACTGAAGCTGATGGTACTACACATCCAATGTTTCCACAAGAAGCACGTTTAAGAAACCTCACATACTCTTCGCCTCTATATGTCGACATGAGTAAGCGTGTTTTAACATCGAAATCAAGTGAATACAGTACTGAGGAGGAAGTGTGGCAACCAGTTGTAAATGAATCAGACAATGCAATTACAAGAACATATATCGGTAAAGTTCCTATTATGGTTCGTTCAAAGTTTTGCATGTTGAGAGATCTCAAAGAAGCCGATTTCTACGAACTAAATGAATGTCCATACGATCAAGGTGGTTATTTTATTATCAACGGTTCTGAAAAGGTCTTAATTGCTCAGGAACGAAGTGCAGCCAATATTGTTCAAGTATTCAAGAAATCTGCGCCATCACCAATCTCACACATTGCTGAAATTAGAAGTGCTCTTGAAAAGGGTTCCCGATTGATTAGTAGTATGTCCATCAAGTTAATGGCCAAGGGTGACAAGACTATAAAAGCAACTTTACCATATGTTAAAAGTGATATTCCAATTGTTTTGGTTTTCCGAGCACTTGGTGTTGTTCCAGATGGTGATATTTTAGAGCACATTTGTTACGACCAATCTGATACTGAAATGCTGGAAATGCTCAAGCCGTGTATTGAAGAAGGTTTTTTTGTCCAAGATAGAGAAGTTGCATTGGATTTCATCGGTAGACGTGGTAGCGCCATGGGTATTACTCGTGAAAAGCGTATGCGTTATGCTAGAGATATTTTGCAAAAGGAACTGCTGCCAAATATCACTCAGGATGAAGGTTTTGAAACCAGAAAGGCCTTTTTCCTTGGTTACATGATTCACAAACTATTGCTTGTTGCCTTGGAGAGAAAGGATCCCGATGATAGAGATCATTTTGGCAAAAAGAGATTGGATCTTGCCGGTCCTCTTCTTGCTCAATTATTTAGAATTCTATTCAAAAAACTTACAAAAGACATTTACAGATACATGCAAAAGTGTGTTGAAAACAACAAGGATTTCAATCTTAATGAAGCAGTCAAATCTACCACAATCACAAATGGTTTGAAATACTCTTTGGCTACTGGTAACTGGGGTGATCAAAAGAAAGCCATGTCTACAAGAGCAGGTGTCTCTCAGGTCTTGAATAGATACACATTCTCTTCAACATTATCGCATTTACGTCGTACTAATACTCCAATTGGACGTGACGGTAAGATTGCCCGTCCTCGTCAATTACACAATACCCACTGGGGCTTTGTATGCCCTGCCGAAACGCCCGAAGGTCAAGCATGTGGTCTTGTCAAGAATCTTTCTTTGATGTCTGGCGTGTCTGTTGGTACTCCTTCTAACCCCATTGTATGCTTTTTAGAAGAATGGGGTATGGAACCTTTAGAAGACTATGTTCCTCATGCTTCACCCAATGCTACCAGAGTTTTCGTCAATGGTGTTTGGGTTGGTGTTCATCAAGATCCTGGCAGCATTGCTAACACTATGAAGACACTTAGAAGAGCCGGTGACATTCCTGCAGAAGTTAGTATCACTAGAGATATCAGATCTCAGGAACTACGTGTTTTGACAGATGCTGGTCGTGTTTACAGACCATTGTTTGTTGTTGAACATGAAGGCCCTAATAAAGGTCAGCTCAAGATCACAAAAGACATCATTAATGCAGTTATTGCTCAACAAGAAGAGGAAGCTACAGGTGAAACAACAATAGCAAAAGAAGACACTATTGACTGGGCTTATCTTGTAAAGAACGGTATTATCGAGTATATTGATGGTGAAGAAGAAGAAACTGTAATGATTGCAATGTCAAATGAAGATTTAGAACTTTCAAGACAGTTACAATCTGGTGTTGAGATTGAATTTGCGGATAATGCTAGAAGAGCCTTAACTAATCCTAATGCACATACATGGACGCATTGTGAAATTCATCCAAGTATGATTTTAGGTATTTGTGCCAGTATCATTCCCTTCCCAGATCATAACCAATCTCCAAGAAACACATATCAGTCTGCTATGGGTAAGCAAGCTATGGGTGTTTATCTCACTAATTATAATGTCCGTATGGATACCATGTCGAATATTTTATACTACCCACAAAAGCCATTAGCAACTACCAGATCTATGGAATTCTTAAAGTTTAGAGAACTTCCTGCCGGTCAAAATGCTACGGTTGCTATTCTCTGTTACTCTGGTTATAACCAAGAAGATTCTATGATTATGAACCAAGGTAGTATTGATCGTGGTCTTTTCCGTTCATTATTCTTCAGATCTTACATGGACCAAGAACGAAGAATCGGCATGTCCGTTGTAGAAGAGTTTGAGAAACCAACTAGAGCAGATACTCTCAGATTGAAACATGGCACTTATAACAAGTTGGATGATGATGGTTTGATTGCTCCAGGTATTCGTGTTTCTGGTGAAGATATTATTATTGGTAAAACAGCACCAATTCCTCCAGATGCCGAAGAACTTGGTCAAAGAACAAAATTCCACACTAAGCGTGACGTCTCTACACCACTGAGAAGTACTGAAAATGGTATTGTAGATCAAGTTCTCTTGACCACTAACCAAGAAGGTCTCAGATTCGTCAAGGTAAGAATGAGAACCACCAAGATTCCACAAATTGGTGACAAATTTGCCTCTCGTCACGGTCAAAAGGGTACCATTGGTGTAACATATCGTAACGAAGATATGCCATTCTCAGCTGAAGGTGTTGTTCCAGATCTGATTATCAATCCTCATGCCATTCCATCTCGTATGACAGTCGCCCATTTAATTGAATGTTTATTAAGTAAGGTTTCTGCTCTTTCTGGTTATGAAGGTGATGCAACACCATTTACCGATGTCACTGTAGACGACATTTCAAAACTTCTTAGACAACATGGTTATCATTCCCGTGGTTTCGAAGTCATGTATCACGGACATACTGGTAAGAAGCTTATGGCCCAAGTCTTTTTGGGACCTACATACTATCAACGTCTTAGACATATGGTCGATGATAAGATCCACGCCCGTGCCCGTGGTCCTGTTCAAATCTTGACTCGTCAACCAGTCGAAGGTAGATCCAGAGATGGTGGTTTACGTTTCGGTGAAATGGAACGTGATTGTATGATTGCCCACGGTGTAGCTGCATTTTTGAAAGAGAGATTGATGGAAGCCTCAGACGCTTTCAGAGTTCACATTTGTGGTATTTGCGGTTTGATGTCTGTTGTTGCCAACTTGAAGAAGCATCAATTTGAATGCAGATCTTGTAAAAACAAGACCAACATTTATCAAATCCATATTCCATACGCTGCCAAGTTACTTTTCCAGGAGCTTATGGCAATGAATATTGCACCTCGTATGTATACTGAAAGATCGGGATATTCCATAAGAGTATGATTTCAATTACACTTAGACCATAAAATGAGAAATAAAAAAAAAATATAAAAAAAGTTTGTATATTTTTCAAAGGAATTAAATAAATGTTTATACGTTTGTTTTGTATTTATAAAATAGATAAAAAATAAATTTTTTATTAATGATTTTAAACTAGTAATAAAGATTCTTGAAGTTTATTTATTTTTTAAGCAGTTATTATAATATATAGATAGATCTTGTCTATTTTACATATCCATTATATCATCACCATCTTTATCTTTCTTGGGAGCATCTTTGCTCTTCTTATCTTCTTCAGGCTTAGAAGACGATTCAGCAGCCAGTTCGGAAGAAGCAGCAGCTGATGATGATGATTCACCCTTTGAAGCTTCAGCTCTTTCCTTTTCAGCCTTTTCCTTCTCAGCTTGTTCTCTCTTGACCTTTTCTTGTCTAGCCTTTTCGTCTTCTAACGACATTCTAAGAGCCAATGCTAATTCTGGATCTTCCATTCCAAGATCATAATCACCTCCAAGACCAAGAGACGAAGATGGATCTCCGCCAGCAAACTCGCTGTCCATAAAGAGAGGAGCAATCTGCTCTGATAATAATTGTGGGCCTGGTGGGATTGTGACGACATGGCTGTTATCGTTACTGTTGACAGCCTCTCTGAATTTTTCGAGTTTTTCAGTGTTTTCAGCGCTCTCGCCAAAGTTAATAAAATCAACAGCTACATTGTTCTTTTTCATTTTTTTTGCTAGCTTGACCAACTCCTTAGTATCGTCTTCTATCAAGCTTCCTACAAATGCAATGATTCTTGGATGTTGGAGTTTATTTTGTCGATGTTTTAATGCAAGCTGAGTATGATAGTGATTGTTAGTCTACCTGATCAATGGAATTTAAAATTAAATAAAAAGTCAAATAAATACTTACTGCTGCTACTTGGATGCCGGTAGAAAGATGAGGTTTGCCTTCGATTTTTGTTTCGTGAAGACCTGCCAAGATCTTACCATAATCTGAAGAAAAAGTTGCTAATACTTTGGGACCTTTACCTCCCATACTCATTAAGCCAACTGTGTTTTCTGGATTGGATTGTGTGACAGTGTTAAATATGACAGAAACAGCATCATTTTGTGCTTGAAATCTTGTAGGAGTATAATCTCCATTCCGCATATATTCGGAGTTATCAATTCTAAAGAAAAGGAAAGAAGAAAGTTAATATAGTAGAAGAAAGTGTCAAATATGTAATTGCCACTTACACTATCATAACAGCTTCCAACATTTTTGAATCGGGTTGGAACAAATAAATAAATAGAAAAGTGGTATATGTATAATTGAATCAAATGGAAACAGTTCTAAGCTACAAAATTAGTAATTCGCGTAAGGGAATTGTCGAGATATATAAAAGTTGGAGAAGAGTGAATCGAAGAACTTGAATTGAAACAAAATGGTAGGAAAAGAGAGGTAGTGAGGTAGTAATGTCAAAATTCACATATCACGTGACTTGATATCTCTAAGCAGGTGTTGTCTTGGAAACAGAAGCAGTGACCGAATGTAGTAAAATCAAAACAAAATTAAACACACAATCCCCTCTGTTTTTGTTTCTTTCTTCTTTCAACACTGTCTTGTTTTCTTCCTTCGTTCTGCTTTTGTTATATCGTCAATCGTACCATCTGAAGCAGTATTTTCATTATTATTTATAGTTTGCAGAACCGGTTCAAACCATTATCAGATACCCAAATATCCTAAAATATATTTATTATGCGTTCATCTCAAACCAAACACTCAGTAGGACCTTCAGAAGGGGTTGCTCATAAGAGAAATTTAAAACAAAAGGCCCTGACTAGAGCCAGCAAGAAGCTTTTGATACAGAATTTTAAAAATGAAGGTATGCAATATTTGTTGAGTTTGATGCGTATTTTTTTTTTTTTCTAAAACTCTAACACACAATTGGAACGTTTAGTTGCAAGACGAATTGAAAGACTCAAAACTCGAAGAGATCTGGATGCTTTAAACTTAAAGATTCTGCTGGAATCAAAGATTGATCGAATTCCCGAACAGTACTGGAACTGCACGTTAAAAGAACTTCGACAAAAATCAGCATCATCTTCTTCATTATTACCCGCATCCAATTTGAGATCAAGTAGTTCGCCGGCTCGAACTAAAATGACTGCTCCATCATTGTCATCTTCTTCACCAGGTGCAAGTAAAACATACAAGTCACCAGTTAAAATCATATCGGTAAAGAAGCCATTACAAAGTAGAACTTCTCCAACAAAGACATACAATTCACCTTTAAAAAGAGCAAATGCTACAGCTAATATTCCTCCTTCATATACAAGATCGACAGAATCCAGTGATACAAAGATCACAAATGATGAATCAACAAAAGAAAATAACATTCAAGACTTACTGCCTCCTCCGCCCAAGGGTGTCAAGAGTGTAAAAAGAACTACATCTAACTCATCGATTTCTTCAGTAAGCTCGACATCTTCTACTACGAAAACGAAAAAGGGAACTGGCCGTCGGCCTGGCAGACCAAGGAAAAACAAGGACGAAAGCTCTCAAAAAGATTCTGGTATAGCAAGGCCTTTAAGAAGCAGAGTATGACTTTTTTTTTTTTTTTTTTTT
>CBXB010000096.1:126956-140287 GCA_000817185.1 Magnusiomyces clavatus CNRMA 12.647
TTTTTTTTTTTTTTTTTGATATGACATGATGATAATTTTTTTTTTTTTTAAAATGATAATTTGCTTTTCAATTTTGTTTCTTTTGCTTTTCAATTTTTTTTTTCTCATGTCTTTTATTGACGTTTTAATAATAATTTAAACTTGAGAAAGATCAAATTTTATTTTATTTTACTGTCCACTCTCATTCCTTTATTTTTTTTTTTTTTTTAACTTATTTAGCATTTTTTATATAATATTGAATATTTTCAATATTTTTTATATATAGATAAAGAAATATTTATTAATGATCTTTCATTGTTTATATGAAAATTATAATAGACATATATTATTATGTTTTTTATTTTATTTTATTTTTATTTGTTTAGACTGTTTTTACAATATACGACTTTACAAAGTTAGTGAAATCCTTTAGTATATATTTGTCATTAGAAAAATACATATTTATATCGTCATCACACTACAGAGTCAATAGATATCTACAATGATTCTTATTACAATTGTTTAATTTGATAATTTCTAATAAAAAGATAGCAAAACAATTTCTTTTTTTTTATTCTTGTATGTTCATTATACAAAATGTTTACTTTTTTTTTCTCTTACAAAAAAAAAAAAACTTTCCAATTACATCTTGTTTCAAATCAATGTGTAACAAATAATTTATTAACAACAATGATTAGAATTTATTTTTTCCCCATTTTCATATTACTTTCTTTATTTTAAGTTCATTACACAATGATAATTTAGTGGACCTCACCTTGGGCACCTGGGATTTCAAAGACAACCTTCTTACCAGTGAGCTTGTTGTAGACAGATTGGAAGGATTCAAGCTTGTAGTCAATGACAGCGGCGTCCTTGTTGTCGAGGATGACCTTTTGGAGTTTGTGGCCACCAACTTGGTATCTAACACGCTTGCCAATGATTTCACTTGGGTAAACAAGGTCTTCAAGGATAGCGTCGTGGACGGCAGTCAAGGTTCTGGAGTAAGGACGCTTTTGAACTGGCTTAGATTTGCGACTTGGCTTTGGTAAGATGGTTCTTTCAGCAATGAAAACAACGTGACGATCTGAGAACTTCTTTTCGAGTTCACGGGTCAATCGTTGTTGAACCTTGTGAACGATAGGAAGAAGAGGTGGGGAGACAAGGATGACAACAGCCTTCTTACCTCCGGAAACTTCGAGCTATTATAAATAAAGAAAAAAATGAATAACAAAAGTTAGTATTACGGTCAAAACATAAATATTTTTATACTCTGAGTATTCCTTGTATTTTTGGTTTCTTCAAATATATTCTTTTCTATCCCCCCTGTGTGAGTGTGTTTCTCATGTCGTTGTTGAAAGTCGTTGAATCTTTGTTGAATTAGAAATAATAATGCTTGACGTATTTAAAACATTTTTCTATGATTGTCAAACTGAAAAAAATCCGATAGTTTGCTGAAATATCTATTCAATTCATTTCAAAACTTGCTGTATCTCAAATCGTTACACACTCACACATATTCTTCTCCCCAAGAAAAAAAAAAGTAAAACTTTCAAAGCTTCTTTTCTTAAAAAAACAAAAGTTGTATATTCATTTACTAACCTCACGGACAGACTTGAGTTGGATAAGTCTGAGACTGGGCTTGAGTTCTGGGGCAGAGTTTTCAAGATCAATGAGAGCTTGACCAACTTGAAGTTCAAGTTCAGTTGGCTTGTCGTGAAGAATCTTAGCAGCAGACATCTTGTAAATATACTATGGTGCGATGGCAGAAGTTGTCGTCGGTTGTCTTAGGCTCAAGGACAAAAAGGCTGTAAGAGGGGGGAAAAAGAGGGAGGGAAAAAAAAGAGGGCAAGAAAGATGGTGTAAAAAAATTTTTGGACGGTTGAGAGTGTGTTACTGGTGGAAGACAAGACAAACTCTACTTTGTGTACTATTGTGTTTGGCACACAGATTCAACAATGCAATTCTAATTCTTCATTTGGGTGAAAATTTCAGCCCTAGCCCTAAATGCCTCCTAACTCCCACTGACTAAGCGTGTACATAATACACACTTTGCAATTATTTCCTTTTGCGGAATGCCATTCTGAATTATACACAAGCACATAAATCTATGTGACTGCTTGATTCATGTGACCATATATTGACATGACAGAATAAAATGTAATATGTTGAATCAAAATTACATGTTGATAATCGATATTGAAATTATTACAGTAAACATTTAAAATTATTAAACAATCTACACAATATGCATTACATTAATTTGGTTTCTATATAGGATGATTGTTGGTTTTATCGAATCATCATCATTTCTTTGGCAGATGCAATCGCACTGGTATTCGAACTGTGTGATTTTTTTCCTGTATATTCAAAAATCTTCCAGAACTTGAGATTTTCGTCAGAAGCACATGTAGCCAAAGTTTGTCCATCAGGCGAAAGCGAGCTATGTAATACTCTTGCGTCATGTGCTACAATATCAACATTTTTGGTAAGGCTTGGATAACTCCAGATACTTAAAACATTGTCTGGATAACCATGTGTTGAAACAATCTCCTTGTAGGTCGTACTCCAATTGAGAGATGTGACTTGCGATCCAGTGTCTATAGAATTGACTCGAGCACCAGTAGTGGAATTCCAAAAGTGAATATATTTATCTTGAGACCCTCCGCCAGTACTCAATAAATTAATTTGCCATGGGCACCATGCAATTGCACGTACAGCAGCTCTGTGGTTAGTCTTGGAAAACTTTGGTGTTGTTGAACGAGCATCCCAAATGTTGACAACGTTATCGTTGCCTCCACTTGCCAATTGTTGACCATCCGATCTCCATTCCAAGCCACATACTTCCGCAAAGTGGTTTTTGTACTCAGATACTTTATGTTCCGCAATGCGAACATCGTGGTTCCAAATCGACCCGTCTCTTCCTCCAGATGATAAAATGTATTTGTTCCATGACGTTACACCTACTCTTCCGCTATGACCACCCATTGATCTGAGCTTTACTCCTTCTTCTGCATCCCAAATCTGGACATCGCCATCACTGAAGCCGACTGAAAGATACGCGCTGTCTTCTGACCATTTTATACTAGAAACATAACTATTTCTAGGTCCTTTTAGTAGTTTAGAGACTGTACCCGTGTTACCATTCCAAATAAAAACTTGTCTTTCAAGGGCAATTGCAACTTGGTTGTCACTGGACCAATCCAACAAATTAAGGTAATAATCGTCAACAAGCCCCGGAGCGTCAAGAACTCTCTCAGGAGTTGTCGGTACTTTCCGTCGGTGTTGTGCATTGACTGGTTTTAATGGTTTGTTGTATTGGCTTCTTAAATCAATAGGTTTTGATGATTGGGGAGCGGCAGGCTGAAACTCAAGAATTCTAGTGTTTAGTGAGATCCCGCATGCTTCCGCTACAGAACTTTGATATGCTTGTGATGATGAGTTTGTATTTAATACATTGGTCCCTGGCCCAATTGCAACGCTAGCCGACGCAACAAGGTCATCTGAACCACCAAAAAGGTTGAGTGATGAAGATGATGTCGTTGGCTTTTCTAATTTAGATCGGATTGGATATGATGACTGGCGATTGGGAATAAATCTGTCTGCTTGTGCTGAAGTTCGACCCGATCTGGGATGTGTTGGAGACCCTGGGATGGATTTCCCTCCTGCTCCTATCCAATCTGAAGCAACAACGTCCATCTTCAATGGGGATTGTTGGTTTTGGAAAATAGGTGACGGGATGTTAGAGATTGTAGAGCCATGCATAGGAAGAGGCCTTGATGGGCTTTTCAAAGGCGATTTCATAGATGGCGAATCATAAAAAAAGGTCTTTTTGTTTTGTTTTGTTGGTGTCTTGAAGCTCATATTTATTTTATTTTTATTTTTTTTGTTTATTATTTTTTACCTTGGCCTGCAAGAATGAAATATTGTATATGAATAAAAAAACAAATGTACTATAAGAAATATTAAAGTATCATAAACGAATGACTGAAATCGAGCAAAATTTTAGGTCGTTGATATATAATAGCAGAGGTTTCTTTTCTGAAAAATAAAGGATTTTATAAATAGGTGAAGAAAATGAAAATGAAAATGACAATATGTTTATTAAATCACGAAAAAATAATTATGTTTACAAAACGGTTGTTATGGTTAGATATTGGAAATCATTATTTACAAATTTCCTAAAAAAGTTTCCTTTTGTTTTGTTTGATATTATAAAGTCTGACTTTGTTACAGAATAGACTCTGCTACACAAACTCATTACAAGTCAAATACATATTATTAATCGATTACGTGAACCCTATCTACTCCACTCTTCCATCTACCTACCTTCGTAACCATCTTTTTTTACGACTACCTACTTTTTAGAATAAGTCGTATAGCAATTCAAATAAAATTATAGTCAATTAAAATATCTTCTGATTCAAGATTTTTTCGGTATTTGTTCTTTTTCTCTTTTTTTGTAGTACCTTCAAACTTAAATTAGACGAGCATATTTTACCTTTATTCAGTTAATAGCAGTTCAACTTGGCTTTTGCGACATTTAGTTTGACATCCGACTGGCAATTAAACTAAACTATTTTTATATTTAGTACATTTTCGAGTAACTTTTACAACCACTTTTAAATTTTTGTCTTGTATAATGGCTCAGTTTGAAGATAACAATCCATTTGCTGGAACCGGGAGACGACTATCATCGTCATCTGGTGTTACCTCGGATTTTGCCCCTCTTTCAATCACTCCAGTAACTGGTCCTGATGACTCTAAGAGCGCAATTGAAAACACTTGGAGTGACTTGCCATCTAAAGCCGACAATTCTGGATCTTTGAATGCTTCTGAATCTACAAATAAGACATCGAACCAAGAACCAAGAGTATACTCTTCTAGAATTGAACAAATTCTATGTACAGACCCGGATACAAACATAACTATTGTTGAAGCCGGAAAGAGCCGTGAGGGGAGCAGCAGAGGATTTATCGCATATACAATTAAGATCAAAGACATTACCGTTAGACGACGATACTCAGAGTTTGAAAGTTTACGAAATACGTTGACCAAGTTGTTTCCTACACTGATTATTCCTCCAATTCCTGAAAAACACTCTATGTGTAAGTGCTATATTCCTAAGAAAAAATATATAATCTGATATTTCTAACATTTTATCGTTTGGTTGTTTTTAGCAAGCTATGCTAGTGCGCCAACAAAGGCAAAGGAAGATGCCACCATTATTGAACATAGACGAAGAATGCTGGGTGTTTTTTTAAACAGATGTAAAGCCATGCCTCAGGTTAGAAACAGTAGTGTTTTCCAACGTTTTCTTGATCCAAACTCTAGCTGGAGTGAAATTCTAAACTCGCCTCCAGTATCGGATTTACCTAAAAACATTTTAAAAGCGCCCCCATTGAACCCAGCTGCCCATTCTATCCCTCATTCTTATCTTCCTGTTCCACCAAGCTCTGCCAAGCTCAAATCTCAAGAGGACCCCAAGTTCAAAGAGGCTGAGGTACACGCTAAAGAATACGAAAATGTTATTGTTAATGGTTTAGAAAAGGCCAATAGAAGAATCATCAAACGTTATACTGATGAGGCCTCTGACTTGTCTGAGCTAGGAGCACGCTTTAACGCATTTAGTTTAGAAGAAAATGGCGCTGTAGCAACCTCTATTGAGAGAGTTGGACAAGCAATTGATAACAGCTATCTTGCAACCCAAACATTGGTTTCCTCTTTGTCTAGCTCTTTTAGTGAACCACTAGGTGAGTCAGCACAGTTTGCTGCCGTCGTACGTGCTGTATTGAAATACAGAAGACAAAAGGCTTTACAATTGGAAATGACGCAAGATAGTTTAGCTGCAAAGAAGGCTGCGCTTGAGTCTTTAGAGAAAGTCGAACAAGAGGCTCAAAGATTAAACGCCTATCTTCATGGTGAATCTCTCAATACCAGTTTTCACAGCCCTTCAAATTCTGTTGGTTCTGCTTCTGGTGAGCCATTGCCAAACGAAGCTTCAGCCACTCAATCACCAAACTCGTCTAAATCAGATACCGATCACACTACAAACACTACTACTGCTACTATCACACATGCATCCGACGAGAGTTTCCCACCAACACATGCGGAAGCTCCCACCACTATACCAGGAACCCTTAAGAAAAAGTCTGGTTTCAAGTTTCCTGGTATTGGAAAGCTCAATCATGCTATTTCAGGTATCATTGACAATGACCCAGAAACCACCAGACGCAACAACATTGGTAAAACTAGAGAACAAATTGCAGAGTTGGAGAGTGCTCTTAAGGTTGCTCAAACTGATGTAGAAGAAGCTTCTGAATCAGTAAAAAAGGATATGGAGAGATTCCAAAAGACTAAAGAAGACGATTTAAGACAAATGATGAGAGCATACATCCAATGTCATCTAGAATGGGCCCAAAATAACTTGGAAAGTTGGCAAAGAGCCAAAGCTGAAATCGAAAAGATTTAACTTCATTTTATTTTCTATACTTTTTGCACCACACATAAATTTAAGGGTTATAATAAAAATCATTTAAATACTTACAGCTTTTTTTTTCTCTCTAAGTAAAACTACTAAAATTATTAGAATTACTTATTGTAATAGAAATTTTCAAATAAATGGTTTTATATATGTTGTAAACGGCTATCTTCGTTATCAGTTGCCAATTTTATAAGCGTCTATTTGCTGGTAAGATAAGATTTTTGTTTTTCACCATATTTAAACTTGCACTTTAGTCAACACTTCGATTTTTCTCATATCAACCAAACACACTTTTTTTAAAGACAGTATAATCATTAGAAAGCCAAAATGGGACACGAAATTGTTATTGTAGGGTGAGTCTTTAAATGAGGTTAAAATAACTATGGGTATCCCTTGCTAATCATCTCAAATTTTTATTTTATTTTATTTTTACTTTTGTTTTTAGCGCCGGAATCATCGGCCTTTATACTGGATACATCTTGGCCCAAAGAGATCTTGCAAGTAAGATCACGTATGTTGCTGAATATATGCCTGGCGATCAATCCTATCTTTACACTTCGCCTTGGGCCGGAGGGAACTTCTCAACGGTCTCTGGAGACGATGACGCTGCATTGGAGTACGACAAAATCTCTTTCACCAATCTCCAGTATCTCATTGATAGGTTTGGTTCGGAAGCTGGCCTCAAAAGACTTCCAGCCACTGAACTGTTTGAATGCAAATTTCCCTCACAGAAAAAAATAGACCACCTCAAGTCTTACATCCCCGACTTTGAGGTGCTCTCCAAAAACGAACTACCAGGGAACGCCAAATTTGGAATCAGGTTCACAACCATCAACTTTTTTTGTCCCAAATTTATTGCTTTTTTGCAAAAGTATATGAAGGACAGAGGTGCTGTGTTTCTCAAAAGAAAACTAGCCAATATTGAAGATGCATTCTCGCTCTTCCCAGATGTTGGCGAAGAGCCAAAAACCAAAGTTGTGTTTAACTGTACCGGAATCGGCGCGCAATCTCTAGGAGGCGTGAAGGATCAGAAAGTATACCCTACCCGCGGACAAGTAGTTGTCGCGCGAGCCCCGCATATCCAAGAAAACAAAGCCCTTGTGTCAGAGTTTTTCGATACGTATATCATCCCACGACCTTATTCCAACGGACATGTCATTCTCGGGGGTTACATGCAAAAAAATAACTGGAGAGGGTTTGAAACCAATGCACACGAAACTGCTTCCATTTTGGAGAGAACCTGTGCTCTACTCCCTGAGATTGATGATCACGGTAGAAAGCCTGTTGAAATTATTAGAGAAGCATCTGGATTGAGGCCTAGCAGAGTGGGAGGCGCCAGAGTCGAGAGAGAAGATCTTCCTGATGGAAGAATCATTATTCACAATTATGGAGCTGGAGGAACAGGATACCAATCTGGATACGGAATGGCCTATAAGGCTATTGAATTATTCACCGGAGGTAAATCAAAACTTTAGAAACAAGATTCATTTTTTTTTTCTCCTTTTTCTTGTTTATAAACCCATTTATAGTATATATTACATTATGTTGAAGCAGAAATGCGTCAAAATTACTTAGAATTGTAACAACCCAAAATGAAATGACAACTAATTATTATACAAAAAACAAACCATGACAAGTTGAATACTTGCAACAAATGTAAAACGATCAAGATAAGGAAATAAACTTGCTTTAAATAGCAACTGCAACGAGTCATTTGATAATTATAAAAATAGATGACTCAAATGACTCGTATATCAATTTCCACCTATATTTTTAAACACAACTCTTACTAAGATTTGCACTTTTATTATGAAACAACCCAAGAAGGTGATTCATCTATGAGTTGTGATTAAGCAAGCAAAAAAGGTGTCTATAGAAAAAATGATTGGATGACTCAAAAAAACGTATTTAAAATGATTCGCTTGACTCACTATAGTCATTTTTTTTTTCTTTCTCTTTCTTTTATTTTTTTTTATTATCTTTTTAATTGAATAATACTACTTTGACTTATATTCGATTTGTTAAAATAAAATTTATTATAATAAATAATAAAAAAAATGACGTCTTTTTCTAATGATTCACTTTTAGCAACCATTCAAAAATCTTTAAACTCTAGACAACAAAAATCTAGACTTCGCAAACTCACTATTTTTGAAACTAGTCAAGAAACTTACATTGACTTTTCTAGCAACGACTTTCTTTCTTTGACACAAAACAGTACACTCTACTCTTCCTTTCTGAAGGAACTCGAAAATTGTCAAAAGCTGGGCAGCGGGGGGTCGCGGTTGCTCGATGGAAACTCGCGGTATGTAGAAAGGTTGGAAACTCAGCTTTCAGACTTCCATGGCGCTGCCTGCGGTCTCATTTTCAATTCAGGGTTCGATGCGAATGTGTCTGTTTACAGCTGCTTGCCGCAACCAGGGGACATTGTCATTTATGATGAATATATCCATGCAAGCGCTCATGATGGGATGAGAGCAGGGAGGGCCAGAGACCGGTTTGCTTTTCGGCACAATATAGTTGATGATGGTGGTAGCAATATTACTGAAAGCTATAAAGGCAAGGTCGGTGGTAGTGGTGATGGTGATGGAGAAGAGCTGCGGGGGCTGAAACAGGTGTTGGTGATGGTTCGGGGAAAGATGGCAAAGAAGAGAAAATATGGGCGGGTGTTTATCGGTGTTGAAAGTGTTTACAGCATGGATGGAGACATTGCTGAGCTAAAGGAAATGGTAAAGTGTGCAAAACAAGTGTTGTCAAAAGACCCCGCAATTGAGTACCATTTTATAGTTGATGAAGCGCATGCAACTGGTGTTGTTGGAAGGACAGAGCAAGAAAGGGGGAAAGGTCTTGTTAACGAGTTGCATTTAGAAAGCAAAATCTCGATTCGTGTTCATACTTTTGGAAAGGCACTTAGCGCGTCAGGCAGCATTGTTTTGTGCTACCACCCACTTGTCCGAGAATACTTGATAAACTATGCTCGTCCTTTTATCTACTCTACAGCGTTGCCCTACTACACACTTGCAGCTGTAAAAGTCAGCTACGACTTTTTGTCGGGATCCCCCGAGTTTGTTATGCTTCACCAGAAGCTTTGGCAAAACATTGAGTATCTGCACAAACGGATGGTCCACCTGTTTTCGTCTTCTGGAACAGAACAATTGGAACAAACAAAAGTGTCAAGTAGGGTGGTATTTTACAAGCCACAGCAGAATGGAGAACTACAGCCGTCTTCAGCTATTTTCTCACTGTTATGTCCGGGAGATGCAGACACACGTGCCAGATCACTAGCCAAGTTTTGTCAGACATATTGTTTTTTTCAATCCTTGTCTTCTTCTAGAAGCAAAAGTTTTGTTGTGAGACCTATTGTTTATCCAACCGTCCCAAAGGGAACTGAACGTATACGAATATGTGTGCATTCTGGAAACAGCTTTCAAGATATTGACGATTTGTTGCAATGCATATGTGATTGGGTTTCTTTAGTACAAAAAGAAGAACGCAAAATTAAAAACGCATCAATTGAAACATCTCCTTCATTTATCAAAACTAATAATTGCACTTCTTCAAAAAACATATCTCACAAATTGTAGAGATATCTTATTCGTTCATGTATTTTTTCTTTTTCTTAGTAGCTAGTATTAAGACAATACATTTAAAGTAATAATATATATAAAAAAAAAAAAAACATAAAAACCGATAGATACTATATGTTTGAAAAAATTATAGAATAAAAAAATAAAAAACCAAAAAATTTAAAAATAATATAACTCATACACAAATCAAAAAAAAAAAAAAAAAAAAAAAAATTTTTTTTTTTTTTTTCTTTCTATTCTTATTGTAGATTTTTTTTTCTTACCAATATTCTTTCCTAGTTAGATAGATAGTAAGTTTGTAATTGTTTTATTTTTTCACTATTCATCGGTTATTGACATCTTGCATGTCTTCATCATTATGGATTGAATGAGATTGTTGAGCATCCTCAGCGGCTTGAGCAGCTTCTGCAGCCATAGCAGCAGCTGCTGCTGCTGCTGCCTCTACTACTTCTGAAGTAGTGCTGTTATCCTTATCGTCAAGATCATTCATACCGTTTGAGTTATGTTGTTGTGGGTTCAAGTGATTATTAGAAAGTTGATCTCGAGAATCGTTGGGTCCATTGTTGTGTTGTCGACGTTGCTCTTCAAGATGATCATAATGGTTTTGCTGTTGTTGTTGCTGCTGTTGTTGTTGTTCCTGTTGTTGTTGCTGTTGTCGTTGTTGTTCCTCCTGTTGGTGCTGTTGTTGTTCATGATTATTGTGGTCCTTATTCTCTTGCTTGTGTGCAGCTTCCTCGGATTCTTGTTGCAACTGTTGTTGTGTCAATTCAGGGTGAATCATTGCATTTTCGTTCTCGTCGGCACCAGTGCCTGTAGGTTGAGATTCCGAAATACTACCTGTATTATAAGTGTTGTCAAGAAATGGATTATCAATTCTTAAGTGTGTTGCGATAGATGACATGAATTCGATTGCACTGTTCTTAAAGTTATCATGTTCTTGTTTTAAAAACTTAATTTGCTCTTTTAGAGCTTCGTTTTCTTTTTCAACATAACTAAGTCGATATTCAGCATCTAAAATAAATATATATATATATATAGATATTTTAAAAGGTTAATATTGCAATGCTTAATAAAAAACAAAATAAAAATAAAAAGTTTCATACCCATTTCAGATTTAATTTTTTTTCTAGGACCATAAATATCTGAGGAATTCAAGGATCTTTTAGAAAGCGGAGTGGAGCTAGACGATGGTAGGTTACCCAGGTTCAAACTTCCGTTATCTAGAAGACCCATAGCGCGTGCAGTGTTTTTAGCAGCGCCGTTTGGTGATGGAGACATGGATCCATGATGATCGTGTTGTTGTCTAATACTTTGTTCAATAGATTCAAAATCTTCTGAAGTAGCACCTTCAGCCATGATAGCTCTCAAGTGGCCAGCAGTGATGAGTGATTGATTAGCAGGAATAACAGAGCTAGAACGCTTTATTCGTTTTTCCTTCATCTCTTTTCTATTTTGAAACATTCTAAGGGCAGTAGTAACGTATTTATAAAATGGATCATCTCTTCTTCTTCTAGCATTTGGAGAGTTTGCCATATTAAGGCTAGTTGGTGCAAGCGGGTTTATGGTGGAAGAGCCAGAGTTTAAGCTTTGTTGCTGGTTAGCGTGAGCAAGCTCCTTTTCCTCGCTCTCAGCAGACTTAACGTATCTGTAAATGGCTTGACGCGCGGTTTTAAAAGGGCGATCAATGAGTGCAGAAAACTTTTGGTTTATCATGATCCAAAAATCGCGATTTCTAACGTTTGCATCAAAAAATTCGCGTTCGTGTTCGACAAAAGTCTTTACAAGTAATAATTTTTCGCTGACGCTTAAATTGACGCGTCGAGTATTTTCGTCATCCATCATACTGGCGTCATGGCCATCATTGCTTTCTTGGCCGTCCATATCAACAGCAGAATTCACAGTCATGTCTCCCGATTCGTCGTGACCCCCGTTTATGGCATCTGCGTGTTCTTGGTCTGCAGCAACCGCGACAGCAGTAGCAGCTTGAGATGGAGAAACGCCTAGACCGGCAGTTGCCATTAAAGGAATTGACTGAGAGGTTACAGAAGTCACAGTGTTGTTTACAGATGGAGGCAGTGATTGTCTAGAACCAGAGTTCATATGACCTTGAGACTGTTTATGGAGAGAGTTATCCAAAAGATGTTGAGAATGAAGAAAATTGTGAGGATGAGTTTGAGTTTGAGATTGCTGAGAAGGAGAAGCCATGGTTGCACTATAGACAAATTTTTATTAAAAATAAAAAATATAAATAAAAAAATTCAAGTGCTAAAAGTTTCGCGATCAAATAGGACTCACAAAGTCAATATAAAAGTGTAACAAGTATATGACGATTTGACAAGGGGAATAAAAAAATAGAACCAAAATAAGTAAAGTAATGACAGTATTTTTTAGATATGGTATTATAGTAAAAGGGATGGTTTTGGAACAAAAAAGTGTAATATACTGAAATTTTTTAAACAGACTTAAGAAAAAAAGGCTTTGTCTGTTTGATAAAGAGTTCAAATTTCAAGGAAGTTAAAGCAAAATGGTCCAATCAGACTTAAAAAGAGCTAAACGCCAGAAAAATCGGATTAAACTAAGGAAAGAATGGAAAAATATAGAGCTGAGATCTTGTTACAGAAGGTTGATATATAATTCCTGTAGTTGAAAGAGGAAAAAAAAGAGAGAGAATAAAAAAAGAGGAGAGAAAAAAGCAACAAAAAATTACATTACACAAATACGTAATGTATTTGTAATACTGAGGTCACATGAACAGGATTTGGCCAATGACAATTGCAGACATTGCAGTGTCATGACATGATGTGTCAATGACTCATTTATTATGTAACTTCATGTAACCTTTGTGGAGTGGCTTTGTATTGTAATTGATTCCAACCTCTATTTTTGTAGATCTTTTTTTTCTTTATTTATCTAATGAAAGTTAAATTTCCAATGCATATCATTATTTTTCTACACAAAGTTTCAGTTATAAAACGCATACAAGCTTAGGGACTCAAACTATCAATTACAGTTTTGATTTTTGTAAAACGTCATCATATTATTAACAGTCTATATATTATACAAACAAATAAAACCTCTGATTCGAGCCTTTATTAAAAGTCAAAAAACCTTTCTCAAAAAACAAATCTACATTTTTGGTTAGAATAAATGTGTCACAAGTGCACTAAGTAGTCTTATCTCTATCCACAGTCTTGCTTTAAAAAACAACTAGTGAAAGAATTGGATCTCGATTCTAATTCAAAATGTTTACTAGGTACAAAAAAAAAAAAAAAAAAAAAAAAAAA
>CBXB010000096.1:143389-175936 GCA_000817185.1 Magnusiomyces clavatus CNRMA 12.647
AAAAAAAAAAAAAAAAAAAACACACCACCTGGGCGAAATCTCCAACCAAAGATATTTTTGTTAATTTTTTTTTTCTTCTTTCTTTTTCTTCTTTTCTCTTTTTCTGTTAATCAATAAGAAACATTCTCTTATCACATTCACAATCTTCATCAATTAATTAAAAAAAAAAAATTTACAATGGTAAGTTTGAATGTTAATCATTTCTAAAACTATGTTTTTATTAGTTTCAGCGTCACCTTGATTGGCTTAATATTTTTGGTTTTTAATTCTCATATCAATAATAATGAATATCTCTAACCTTTTAAATCTTTCTTCATACAGCCAAAGAACCACGTTATCGACTACCAAAGATTCTACCAAGCTAATCGTTCCACTCCTTTGTGGCTTAGACACCCAAGATCCAAGTTCATCGTCTATCCTTACTATGCTCTCTTCACCGTCACTTGCGTCCTTGTCCCAACATACTACCTTGGACGTGCTATCCTTGGTAAGAAGGAACGCGATTAAACAGCAATGAAAAAACAAACAATACTATTCTCGTCATACTCATACACATAAACCATTTTACATATTAAAAATTTAACAATTAATCATTTATTTTTCTCATGAATAATGCCTTTAACCAATCAACACTTTGATAATATTTGATTTTTAATTGATCATTATTCGGTTCCCTTGACAGCATATGAGTATAGCATAATTATTACTCTTTTTAAACAAATAAAAAAAATTCTTTTTTAATAGAAAACAAATTATTCAGCTTTTCCCTTTAATTATTAGAGATATTTAAAATTATTTCCTAAAATAAGCTCTATGCGGTCAAAAAAACAAAAAACAAAACGTAGACTTTGAATTTATTTTATTCATCATCTTTAATATCTTCAGTTGTAATTACTGCTGCTGAATGCCATCCACCAGCTGCAATAACTAAAACTTTTCCTGGAGTTTCAACCTTTTTGGGTGTATCCAAAATGTAGTCACGATTAACTTTTCTTGCTCCAAGAGCTGACAATTCATTATCAAATTGTCCATGGCCCAATGCACCACATCCTTGTGGTTCACAGCCCCAGGAATACAAGTTTCCCCCTTTGAGTAGTGCTAAAATATGGTAATCTCCAGCAGCAATCGATATGCATCCAGCATTTTGGAGCTCTGCTGGAGCTTGTAGTTGCCCTGTATTCATATCACCACAAACAACGTTATCTGTATCAGTCATTGCTGCTAGATATTTGTATCCACCTCGAACTTTAACAAATTTGGGTTTTGTGAACCTTGTATCTGAATACTTGTCGACATCTCGGTTAGGAGTCTCTGCAATAACTTTTTCCAGCTTTTCGTAAAAGTCTGTTAACTCTCTTCTTGGGTTGTTTAGTATGGTATCTCTACTTTCTGTAGACACTTTGTACAATTTCCCTTCTTTTGTAACGTAAACAATAAACTTGTCGCCGGCGTGGAAATCAACAATGCTGTACGGACTACTTGGTGGAAAATTTGTATTGGGAACAAGAATCGGATACACTTCTGTAGACTTCTCTTCCTTTGCCCATTCTCGACGTTCCTTTTTCGTCTCAGGAACCTTCTGAAGATTGTCAAAACCATACCAAATGGTCAAGCCGATGTTTTCCAATAACGCAGCGCAGCAATTCCAACCACATGCCAATTTGGAAACTTTTAAAGGCTTGTCCAAATAGCTTTGGTCGTTAGACTTGTTTTCGTCAGTATTATTATTTTCACCAGAGCTTGCCGTTTTATTTAGTAATTCAAAAGATGAATCAGTAAACTTAAAATCTAGTTTGGTGCCCGGGGCGCAGAAAAGCGAGTCCCAAGCCCAGATTCCGTGATTACTGTCCAAGGCCAAAAGTTGTGTTCTTCCACCACCACCCAAACTAATAAACTTGATTGGATTTTCACTCAAAGTTTCTAACTCCTTGACACGTTCTTTATTCATACACTTGGAATTGTAATCAATTTCTCCATCTGGGTCTTTTTCCCGTTCTTCGGCTCTTCTTTGTGCCTCTCTTTCAATATCCCTCATATCTTCTATATTTTGTGGTTGAGAAAATGACCAATCGGCAGTATTGTCAAACTGTTCAGTTGCTGGAGCATCATCGGGGGGTTGGGTAATATGATCTTGTACATTTGTAAGCTCGGATTGGTTCTGGTCGTTGTTTTCTGCTGACGTAGTAGTTGCTGGAGGCCGATGGTTATCTATTCTAGGCCTATGAGGCGTAAATGGGAAATTGCCTCTGGCTGCTGACCCCAGACGTGACCCAGTTTCTTCTTCAGTGCGGCCAATTACTCCGCCCACTCTGAATGGGAAAATGTTGCGAAACACACCTCCAACTCGAAAATGAAAGGGCCCATTGCCCTGATCTGCCATGGGGTCACGATGCGGTCTTTCAAATAAACGATTGAATTCCTGCCTTTGTGAGTTACTGATAGGTATTTTGGGACGGTCATGCAATTCGCCAATACCATAAATTTTGCCGTCTGACGATAAAACTGCATTCCAGTACCCTCCAGTTACGATATCAGAGATAGAAATATCGGAAAGAGATTCTACTGGATAAGGTCGACAAATTCCAATTAGAGTCTGAAATCCAGGTGAACGTGATTTAAAAGAGTCTGGTATTTTTGGATCTGATGGTAAATATCCCAATCTGCCATTCAGTGCACTACCCCAGGTATACAGCTTTGCGGCTGATCTCCAGCGGTAGACTTCTGGCCAATTGTAGACAGTAAAAGGATTCGGATGAGTTCCATACGTTTTGAAATACAAGTCATGCCAGACTGCTGGGTCTTCTGTGTATTGTTTAAGTAGTGGCGATACTTTACTCAATGCCTCGATATCTTTTTCAGAGAGATATGGAAACACTCCATTCACCAAAACGTCATGACCCAAGTATTCAAGAGAAAACTTTTTCTCTTTATCGGTGGTTGTTGAAGAAGACATGGTAATGTAGTTACTGATAGAAATGTATTTTTGTGTTGATGTTGAATTCTAAGTTGAAATAAGTTTTTGAGATGTAATTTAAGACAAGCAAAAGGAAATTAAAGTAATTTTTTAATTATGACATGAAATGTCATTGATATAACAAAAAAAGTTACGCTAAATAAAAGTGTGGAAAATATCAATCAAACTGATAATCAAAAAATAAAGTAATCATCACGTTATGACAAGTGATGTCAGATATCAGCAGGTAAAAGTGCCAATCTTACCTCATTCATTTTTTCAAAAATCGCTTAAAGGTTGATCTCAACTTCTTTCTAAATAATGATGTAAAAATATGATTATTTGTTAACTCAATTTATATTAACATATACTCTTTGACATTGACAAATAATAGTTTATTTAAAAACATTGTAACAACGACGTTTTGTTTTGAAATATAAGAGTATCTGCTCAATATTTTTACTATTTTAATAGCTCATTGCCGCTAATAGAAAAAGTTATATTAATCATTTGATAGTAGCTTACCACTCCTAATTTAAAAGCTGGAAATAAAATAAAAATTAAGAATAGTAATTTCAACTAAATTGAAAGTGAAATTAGATAGAGAACTATATTACATCCAAAAGCCTTGCTTAGAAAGCTTCGTCTACGAGACTCTGATTATCAAAGTAATATTACTGACTGTATTTATGGCATAGGTTTCAACTTGTAACATTATTGTTACAGTCTCAAATATAGCAAAAAGTTGTCACATATATAGGGCTTAACCCTAACTAACCAACACTTTGACACTATGTTTAAATTGTCAACAGCTGGAAAAAGATACAAACAGTCACAGTCACCTAACCCAATTTTTTCCAAAAAAATTTTCAGTATTGGGCTCTGCAAGAACCGTGCCAACACTTCAGCCAGCCAAACCTATACTGGAAATTCTCACGCACCCATTCACACACACATCACACCTTTCTGATTTTTCTCCTCTTTTTTCACTTTTCCTTCCCTCTTGTCGTACCTATTGCTGCCCCCTTGACCGCTAGCATCAATCTTTAGATATACACCAGATTCAACAATGGCTCCACCAAAGAAGCAAAGAAGCGCCATCTCCGACGTCGTCACTCGTGAATACACCATCCACCTTCACAAGCGGGTATGTTTTTGAAGTGTTTGTTGTGCTGAATTAATGGAAAAAGAGATTGAATAGAGATGCAAAAGAGAATCAAAATATTATCAGCTTACGAACAGCATGCTTCGTTAAAACTTATCAGTTTATTTTGAAATCTTTCAACTGATTTTGATTTATTGTAAACGATCATACACAAGATACAAGATTCTGAAAATACCGATTTGTATATTTCAGCAAAGTTATTTATTCTAATAAAAGTTGCATATTCGATATTGATTCATTATTCACCTACTATCTCATTCCATTATAAAACTAAACAAAAAGGAATCAGAATTCTAATCTATTTGTGTTTATTTTTTCAATGTAGGTCTTTGGTCTTCAATTCAAGAAGCGTGCTCCAAGAGCTGTTAAGGCCATCAAGGAATTCGCTAAGAGACACATGGGTACTAGCGATGTCCGAATCGCCCCAGAATTGAACAAGAAGCTTTGGGAAAGAGGTATCTCTGCTGTTCCACACAGACTCAGAATCCGTATTGCTAGAAAGAGAAACGACGAAGAAAACGCTAAGGAAAAGCTTTTCTCTTATGTTTCACACGTTGATGTTCCTTCCGTCAAGGGTCTCCAAACCGAAGTTGTTTCTGAGGATGACTAAAAAAAATGTAATTCTATCTAGAATATAATGATACCATTTTTTAAAAACTACACAAAGAAAAAGCTTGAATGAACGTATTTTGGGATATTCCTTTACTTATTTTTTTGCCATTGATATGTTTGTAAATATTACAACATGATTCAATGAAATTTTTAAACTGTAGAAGCATTATAATTATTATTATTGTTATTTTTGTCATTACATTTTTTTATTTACGATCAAAGCTTGGTAAATTTAAACATGAGTTTGTAGAATGGCTCCTGTTTGTTAGGTTTACTACTATCATTAATTTCCATAGTAGTTTCATTTGATGTTTTTTCATCCTGAATATTGTTACTTTCAGCTAGTCTTATTCTTATTCCTCTAGTAACCAACAGAATTAAAAAAGATACAAAAAACAGTAACCCTGTTAATATCTGTGAATACAGGTAAGTATCATTGATCTTTGTAAGCCCAATAGCAGTTGGTGTTGAAAAAATGTTGATTAAGCCAATAATGGGCCAGCTGAGTGAAAAAAGGGCCCCAAGATCTTGTAATTTAACTAAAGATGCACATATTGGAGGGAAGCTTACCGAAAAGGCACTAATAACGCTTCCCAGAATCAAATTCAGTGCAATCAAGCTGCCATAAGACTTGGCAGGAATCCACCACGCCAAAATGAACAATGCACTGAGCAATGTCGAGACCATCCCGGCATTGATGCTCCCGATCGTGTCTGACAGATGTCCAAGCGCTGGTCTACCAACAATCAAGCCCGTGCTGAAAATTGCCGATAGCACGGACCCTTGTTTGTGTGTCAACCCAATATTGACAGCAAATGGGGCCATGGTATAAAGCACAATACCATAACAAAACATGGTGATACTTCCCCAAATGATCACCAGCCAGATGTACCCGATCTTAAGTAACGAAAACTTGAATGCTGCTAATTTTTTTTTGGGAATTTCTTTTCGTTCACGAATAAGCAATCCACACAGAATACAGGCGCCCAGTGTCAGAAACCCTACATATCGCTGTGCCCATCGTAGCCCGATCTTGTCAATCAATGCCTGCACAGACAAACTAAAAATGATACTGCCCAGTCCAGCTCCGGACGTAAAGACACCATTCGCCATGCCTCTCCGTTTCACAAACCACTGCGGAATTGCTGCATTTGCTGGAATAAACACAGTTCCCAGTCCAATTCCGCTGAGCACGCCCTGGGTCAAAAATAAGTGCCATTTTTCTGTTGCGTAGGACGCTGCGATGTAGGCCGCAGCTTGCAGACATGCGCCGACACAGATGACAGCGGAATAGCGGAAATACTGGATAAGGTAGATGACAAGCGGAGAAATCATGAGCCCGACGCCGAACTGGAGACCTCCGACAAATGCAAAGTCTTCGCGTGTTGCTCCAGGGTACATATTGGAAGATAGATAAGTTGCAAGGAAAATGCCAAAACTGCCAGAGGCGCCCCAACTAAATGCGTTAATAAAGGTGCCTGCAAGAAGGACGACCCATGCGTAGCCTTGATCAAACTTTATTGAGCCAGCAGACTCAATAATATCAGCTTCTTCATCTTCTTGTATTCTTGGTCTTTGGTTATTGTTATTACTTGTTTTCTTATCTAAAGAAGCTGTGGACATGTTTTTGTCATTGTTGTTATTTGATGTATATGAGTTTTTGTCCTTTTCACAGTTATCAAGATTGTCGAATAAATTTTCTTGCAGAGTAATTTGATGATTATTTTTGATGTTTCCATTATTTTCTTCAGTGGTTGTGAATATTGTCTTTGGGGAAATTTCTAGTACGGGATTTGTAGGGTCTTGTTTTTTTTCTTGGCTCGTTATTGTTGTTTTTGAGTTGGTAATATCGTCATTACATATTTCTTTACTATCGTTATATCGATTAGAATCAAAAGATCGGGAAATTTCCGCTTCTTCTTCTGCCCAGATGATTTCTCCTCCTGCTATGCCACTGTTTGCCGGAATAGTTATTTCATCACTAGCAAGATGTTGGTTTGCATTACTGGAATGATTATGATGATCATGGCTAGGATGAAATTGAATGTTACCGTTATTTGATAAAGCGGGAGAGAACGAAGGTTCATGTAATATTTCAGAAACCTTGTTCAACTCTTGACGATTATGGGAATGCATTGCTCAAAAATATTACTTTGTGACTCATCTATTCAAAAAGTATTATATTCATATATTTATATTGAGTTTTGTTTATGTTACTGTAGTCTCATGTAAACGTGGGGGGTCAATAAGACATAGATTAATATATGGTCGATTGAAATTTCAAGGTGAGAAAATTTTATATTTGTAGTAGTTGTTCCTAAGAATAGCCAATATTGAAAAATATTAAAATTCAAAATAAACTGTAACGTTACCTAGTAGTAAAAAAATGAGAAAATTTAAAGAATATATAATAAGTATAACAGGTAACAGTTGATTTCAAATCAAAGACCTTTTCATATCAGTTTGATAACGGCTTCAATTTGTCACTTTGCAAGCTTTGTGCCTTTTATGCGCTTGATGCAAATCTTTTAAACTACAAAGCCGGTTTGTGGGGGCGGGGTGAGCTAGAATATTCATAAATCGAATGACTGAATTTTTGCTTTTTCTCTAGATTACAAAAAGTCAAAGTGTGAGTTGTATGATTCATTTACAAAGAAAAGCATATAGTTAATATAAACTAACAATTGAAGTCAGAAAATCTTTTTTTGAATGTTCATATTATATTAAATTTATATACTATTAATCAATGACTGATGATATAGAAGAATACACGTCTATGAATATGAAAAAAGTAGAGTGTCTTACCAAATCATTTTAAGCACTTTCTTCACTTAATACTGTTTTAAAAGAGAAAGGATTATATGGATGACCTTCACCAACAAAAAACTTGGACATAGATTCGACCCAGTGAAGACGTAAAGAGTGAAGCATTGCTGAGGTACCCTCCATGATAACCAAAATACATACTGTGAGCACAAACCACATGCCGAATAAAAATACAGTCATAAAAGCACCAAATACACCTGTGGTTCCAAAGGCCCCGGCAAGAGTCATAGACCACAACACAGTAGAAAGTTGGGCATGTGCAAGAGATAAGGCCCAGAGACGAAGATAGGAAGCTGTATGAGAGACACAGTTAAGACAAAATTCAATAGTATGAATAACTTGGTGAATCATAATATCACCAAAGTTTTCGTGTTCTCCTTCCTCATCATCCTCATCAACTGAGTGAGGTTCAACTCCGTTACCGTTTGATTCTCCAATGAGTTGATAGTCATGTTCTCTAGCCTTCTTGTCCAAAACACGCTTGAGATAAAGTGGCTTGACCAACAAGAGCCATGGTACACAAATAAATGCAATCAGCAAAAGAATAACTTGAAGAGTAGCTTGATGTGGGAACAATGGCTCATCAACAGTACCAGGGGACAGAAACATGGAAATAAGCATATTCAATAAACCTGGAGGAGTCTTACCAATTGCATTCCAATCAACTGTCCACTTATAGACAATGCAGACAGAAAGATATCCGAAGATACTTTGCATGAAAAGTAAGCCAGGAATAAAGTTACCAACTATATCAATCATAGACTTGAAGTAAATATGATTGACAAGTGAAAACATGTATGAATATGTCATATGAATAAATCCCATAAGAATAGAAAGCTTCATTTTATATGAGTTTGTAAACAACAAATTGTTCTCAGTTCCATGCCATGCAGAGTCTAAACCAAAAGGATAAACTCCGACTTGATGACCAAGAATAGTCTCACCCTCCTTCCAGGACTCTGGCCAGGCCCATCCAGACTTGAACAAAGTAAGAGATTGAGCAAACATATCGTTGTAAAGAAGACCGGTGTAGATAGAAAAGAGACCCATAAGAAGTAAAATGTATCTACCGCTGTAAGCCATATCGAAAATTTCATCACGCTTCATCTTAGAAATGCTAGTTTCATAATAGACAAGAGCAGAAGCAGCAAGAGTCAACAAAATACCATGACCGGCATCACCAAACATGATTGCAAACATAAATGGAAAAGTAATTACGGTCGGAAGACCGGGATTGACTTCTCGATAAGTGGCAACAGCATAAACATCAACAATGGCTTGGAAGGCAGATGTAAACTTGTTGACACGATGATAGGTCGGAGGAGTCTTGTTTGTCTTGAGTTCATTTACAATCGATGGTACATCAACACCAGCTCGCTCAGTAATGGTTTGAAGAGTGTTTTTGACTGTGGAAATGCTATCCTTTGGAACCCAACCTTCAGCAATCAAACATTTGCGACGAGGATCATAAATAAACAAGTTTAGAGCACTATAAATGGCCTTTTCCTTTGCAATAACAACTTGCCAGGCATTTACCTTAGCAGCAACAATACGAAGTTCGTTTTCGACTGCAG
This sequence comes from Magnusiomyces clavatus CNRMA 12.647, assembly GCA_000817185.1. Classification (NCBI taxonomy): domain Eukaryota; kingdom Fungi; phylum Ascomycota; class Dipodascomycetes; order Dipodascales; family Dipodascaceae; genus Magnusiomyces; species Magnusiomyces clavatus. The sequence goes on from CBXB010000096.1 coordinate 152,520, forward strand.
AAGTAGTATTGCTGACTACATTTTTGATATCCTCAAGTTTCGAGTTAACTTCTTTTAATCCTTCGGATCGAAGATCGTCGTCATGGTCAATAGGATAGATAGTAGCATCAAGAGCTTCAGAAATTTTTTTGACCTTTGAAAGTAAAACAGAGCCGTGAGTGAACACAATAAAAACTGACTTGGAAACAGGTTTACCGCTTTTAGGATCGTAGATTTGTTCTTCAATTTCGACTTGACGGAGAAGGAGATTACCTCTGAGAGCTCTCCAAAGAATTCTTTCCAGAACTGGAAGCTTTTCCTTTGCGATAACACCAGAAACAAAGTCGACATTTGCAAGGCTAGAAGAATCTGGAACACCGGATTCAATGTCTGGTTGGTCGTCCTGAGTGGATAACAAAGGAGCAGAATCATCGGAGGAAGGCGATTCATTAAGAAGCGTTGTATTATCAGACTTTGCAAAAACAAAAGATGCACCTCTGATGACATGACGAAGTTCCTTTAGTTCCATTTCTTTTCTTAACAAAGATCCCTCTGAGTTCTTAAGCTGAGTAACGCGTTCTTCTAAAGTGTTAAGCTTAGTTACCAAGTCGTCAATGTCACTGGAGTTTGGAGCTACTGATATGTTTTCCGAAACTTGAGCCGAGGGAATTGAACGATGTTCAAGTTCCGATTTCAAAAAACGGATTTGTCTCTCAGAATTGTCGAGACGGCGAATCTCCTTAACAAAACTACGTTGAAAAGAGTTAACTTTGGAGTTCAAATCCCTAAACTGAATGTTTCCAAGTTCACCAAGAGAAGAGACAACTTCACGGCCAATTTCGGTAGCAATGTAAAGTTGAACAAGACTCATTTCCGCAGAACCTATTGGCAATTGATGTATTGTTAGTATATATCAGTAATCTATTTTTGCTTTAAAAATGGACTTTGCCGCTTTGTTATTGTAGTGATATGAAGCAATTAAAAAAATACTTACGGAAAATGGCCTCGTGTTCATGATCAACCATTATTAAATAAAGTGAGTGCGATATTCTAAGGGTTGTAGAATAGATAAGTTTCAATCGTGTAATTAATAAATAATAAAACTGAGAGTGGTGATTATAATAGGGAGAAAAAAAGCTAAAGCCCTTAAAAGATGGAGGCTTATTAGGTGGTAGAGAAAAAAAAATTTGGGAGGTTAGGATTCCATATATGAGTAATAGCAGAGAAGCTGCACAAAACAGAGTAAAACAACATATGGTGCTGCACCAAAATTTAGCAGTTGCCTTAGGAGAAAAACTAGAGGCTGCTTCTTAGGTTAGAGATCACATGATCAAAGAAAAAAGGCCTTTTTCGGAATTACTAAAAAAGTACTTTGACTAATTAGTCCCTCAGGTTTGTTTACTAATTTGATTTAGGAGACAAGAAAAAATTTTAAATTTTTTATGATAAATAAAAAAAAGTCTACATAAATTATATAAGAATAGTTCTTAGAAAGGGAATTTTGTTTGTATCTGATTTTATTATATAAAATAGAGAAGTTTAATTAAGATGAAGGAGCTGGAGCTTCAGCTTCAGCCTTGGATTCTTCAGCTGTTGTTGGTTCATCAATCTTAATCTTTTTAGTAACATGTTCATCATCTCCAACAGGTCCAAGTAATGGAGTGTTTGCAGTAGCGTGGAAATCCTTAATGATGGAATCAACATCATCAATGTTTAATGGTCTAATGTCACCAAGTTTCTTGATCTTGGCTGTGACTTCCTTGCATTGAGCATCGGTGAGGTTAAGGTTAAGTTGGTCAACTCTTGACTTGATGGCGTTCCAACCAGTAAGACGGTTAGCAAAGTGAATGTATCTAGAAAGACCGAAATCGCTAGGATTGAGAATTTCATATGTAGATGGATTGGCTAAGATGGCCTTAGCATGAATACCAGCCTTATGAGTGAAAGCACAGAAACCAGTAATTGGATTGTTGAATGGAATGTTAACAGAAACGGCTTCGGCAACTAGAATCTCAAGATCTCTGAGTTTGTGAAGCTTGTACTTGGAAAGAACATATTCTCGGTCAGCGGCAATCATTCTAGCCATAAGACCACCAAGAGGTGTAATACCGTTTCTTTCACCGATACCTAAGACTGAGACATCGATGAGACTAGCACCTGCTTCAAGAGCAGTGTAAGCGTTGGCAATAGCACAACCGGTATCATTGTGAAAATGACATTCAATCTCGCATGAAACGATAGACTTGAGGGTTCGTACTAGGTCATAGACTTGTCTTGGGTTGGCACAGCCAACAGTGTCAGCAATACCGACGCGGTTTACACCAATCTTGTCTACAGTTCTGTAAATGTTGAGTAAATCAACCAAATCTGATCTAAACGAGTCTTCAGAAGAAAATCTGATTTCTATGCCGTGAGATTTGACGTATTCAATGACTTCAATAGCCGACTTGGCAATGTAGTTCATGTCCTTACCGTGAGAGTATTGTCTCAAAAATTGAGAAGTACCAATAACAACGTCTACACCATCGACACCAGTCGAAACGGCCAATCGAGCGTCATCCATATGGCATCTAATGTGTGTGAGAATTTTGGCCTTGAGACCGAGCTTGCAGATAGCTTCACAGTCCTTGAGAGATTGTTCAGAAGCAGCTGGTGATGTAAGTTCAATGTAGTCAACACCAAAATCGTCAAGTGCCTTGGCAATTTCTATTTTCTTTTCGGTATCAAAAAATGCATTGGCAAATTGTTCACCCTCTCTTAATGTTGATTCAATAAGCTTAAAGCTTGATACATTTGAAAGGAAATCACTTGGATTTGGTCCATAAGGGTTAGATTTGACGTGACTAGAAATAGATTCAACTCCGACGTTGTTAGATGATTCTGCAGTTGGGGCAGTTGAAGATGATGATTCAGTCATTTTGAATTTTTGTAAAATAATTATGTTTGTTGTTTTTTAAATGAGCTTGTAATAAAAAAGTAAAAGGAAACCAGTCTTAAAAAGCAAGATAAGAAAAGGGTAAAAAAGTACAAAACTACGAGAAATTGATTTTCTTTTATAACTTTTTTTTCATATCTAATTGAAAAAAATTTTTATTAGTCATTGCTCTGATTATGAAGTGATTTGTGAATATTTGATAAGAAAGTGTGGGGAATTACATAATTTCAATGAAAATTTTTTTCAAAATAAATGATGAGTAATTTTACAATCATTATGGACTTAATTTAAGAGTCATAATAAAGAAAAAAATTTTATTTGTTTATTTTTGTTACTAGTGTAGTTACATCTGAGGCAATAAAAATTTATTGCAAATTTTAATTTTGTAATGCCAATCAAAGCATATTTGTTACATCAGTTCCTCCAAATATGGAATTAATTTTAGCCTTATTACCCTACCGAGCAAGGGGGTCATTGTTCTGAATTAGGAAAGACCTAACCCTATATTGCCACTTTTTGTTCTATTCACTTTTATACATTTTTTTTGCATTTTGAGTTTTCTTTGAACTAGAAAAAATAAATCTTTGTTGTAATGAAATTTATCTGTTTGCTTATTTGATGATGGCTTCATTAAATGAACTTTCTTTCAGTGTGTATATAAAAATCATGTAGACATTTTTGAATTAGTCCAAGCGTAGAAATAAGTTATATTGTTTTAGCCTAGTCTTGTAGAAGCTCTCTAATCTACGCTATACCGGAAATTTATAAGATGGATGGCAACTCAACAAGTGGTGAGCATGTAGTGCGTTTATTATTGACCAACCATTTGTTTTTGTGGATGAAATATTGACTTGCATATAAAAACCCTTTCATCCCCCAGCGTTTTTCCAAAAAAACAAATTTCTCATTTATTGTAATTTTTGTCATAACTTCAGCCGCACACTATACCTTTTTACAATTACAATTACGACTTTCATAATGAATAGATTTTGATCATCTATTATACAAAAAACACATTATCATTTTTTTTTTAAAAGAAAAAAATTTCATTCAGTTAATTGTATCTTTTTTTATCATTTTATTTTTAATCATCTATTTCATGTATTTATACTCTATTTACCAAGCAACTCCAGTTTTATCAAAGACTGCAAAAATTACACATATTGTTGTATCATATTTAATTAAATGTACCATATATAATGTCAAGACTTGATCGATTAGTATTGTAAGTATTAATACTTTATTTGATTATATGTTAGGCTGTAGTTAAACATAGACTAATTTTTCTCCAATGAATTTAGATTATTAGATACAGGCTCATCTGCATTTGTGAGAAACACAGCAGCTGATCAATTAGCTGATGTTCAAAAAGCTCATCCCGAAGATTTACTTAATTTACTGGGTCGCGTTTTTCCATACCTAAAATCAAAAAAATGGGACACTAGAATAGCAGCTGCTAGGGCACTAGGAGGAATTGTTGCCAATGCCCCAAAATGGGATCCCAACTCAGACGATACAGCTTCAAAAATCGAATCTTTAGACAAAGTTGAAGCAAAAAAGGAAGCAAATGACAACTCGGACATTAAGATTAAACAAGAACCTTCTGAAAATATCAATATAAAAGTTGAAAATGAAAGCGACCCATTAATCAAAACAGAATCTAAGTCTTTAATTAAAGCTGAAATAGAAGCTTCTACTGAAGAAGAAAAGAAAGCCCTGGAAAACGACAAAGGCTTGATGGAATTAGACGAAGAGTGTTTATTAACATTTGCAACTCTTGATATTAAAAATGTTATGAAATACGGTGGAAAGCTTGTTTCTTCAGCCGGAAAAGAATATGACGATCCTACTATTGACATGAATCCTGTTGAACGTCTCAAAAAACAAAAACTTGATTTAAAAAAACGGTTGGGTATGGGTAGCGAGTATATTGACGATGAAATATTCACAGAAAGTGATTTAGCAGCATCTACACCAAAACAATCTTCAACTTCATGTGACAAGCCAAGACGTCCCAATTCTCGCTCGAAACAGTCATCTACATCAAAAACATCAAGAGCAACTCCTCCAGAAACTCTACCCCCAGATCCAGCGTCTGCATCAAATGCGCGCTTGCGTGCAATGGCTAGAAGAAAAGCAAAAAACGATGCCAAACAAAACCAGAACAAGGTACGTGTAGTCGATTTGGCTGATAGCTCTGCTGCAAGAAAAATGGAGGAAGAGGGAGGTCCAAATCCTGCTGCAGTCAAATTGAATTCAGAAGAACCACAATGGACTACTACAACTCAAGGGCATAACGATAAGGTTGTCATAGAACACAAGGCCCCTAAAGTTTCACCATTATTAAATATGAACAGTTCAGCAGGTCTCGTATGGCCATTCGAAGGTCTTTGCGAGCTTCTCATGATTGACTTGTTTGATCCAGTCTGGGAGGTTCGACATGGTGCAGCTTTGGGCCTTCGAGAAGTCATAAAGATTCACGGCGCTGGTGCTGGACGAGTTATTGGAAAGTCAAAACAAGAAAACGACGAAAGAAACAAATGCTGGTTGGAGGACTTAGCTTGTCGCCTCTGTTGTGTATTTGCTTTGGATAGGTTTGGTGATTACGTTGGCGATCAGGTTATTGCTCCTGTTCGTGAATCTACCGCGCAGACACTTGGTGCTCTTCTTTTGCATTTACCCGATCCTGTTATTAAAGACACATTTGATGTATTATGCCAACTTGTATTACAGAAGGACTTTGGGACCCATTCAACATGGGAAGCATGTCACGGTGGTATGCTGGGCCTTAGATACCTTGTTTCCGTTAGAAATGACATTCTTTTCAAAAACACCGATTATTTTGATGGCCTAATTACCTGCGTTATCCATGGCCTAAATGAGTCTGATGACGATGTCCAAGCAATGAGTGCTGCCACACTAATTCCGATTGCAAACGAGTTTGTTACTCTGCGTCCAAACCAAATTCCGGAGTTACTTGATGTTATTTGGAATTGTTTGGCCGAACTAAAAGATGATCTTAGTGCTAGTATTGGCAATGTAATGGATTTACTGGCCAAATTGAGTGAGTTCCCTCAAGTCCTAGAAGTTATCAAACAAAATGCTGAAGTTGACAAGTCTAAATCATTTTCAATGCTTGTTCCCCGTCTCTCACCTTTCTTGAGACATTCCATTACAAACGTGAGAAAATCCGTTTTGCGCGCATTGAAAACGTTTTTGGAGATTGATGGCACTGGAACCAAAGAATGGATTAATGACATTATGTTTCGTCTTATATTTCAAAATCTTTTAGTGGAACAGAATAATGATGTTTTGAATTTGTCACTTGAGCTATGGAATTCTCTGCTAGATAATTCTATTGAATACAACCCACAGAAGGGATCTTTCAGCATCACTAAAACTCTTATGCCTCATGTTAATAATCTTCTCACTCTTTTGATGACGCCAATTGGCTCTGCACGAACCTCTTATAAAATGGACACTTCATTAATGATAAAGCCTTCCGGGTCTCCAATGTCATATTCACGATCATGTAATTATCTTGAAAACGATGCAAACTCTAATGGAAACAATGGTAATGGTAAAGGACCTGGACCAGAACAAAAAAACAGAAGAAAGCGCAAGAATCAAGAGCCTTCTTCACCAAAAGAATCATCGATTCCTGTATCTTCTCCCATTAATATTGACAGAGCTATGTTAAATGGTGATGTCACATTAATTGAATTTTCTACATTTCTTCGTACTAGAATTACGGCTTCCAAAGCATTTGGTCGCTTGCTAGCTTTATGGGATCCTTCTCTTTTGCAAACTATTTCATTCAAACCATATTTATCTTCTCCATTCTCAACCCCTCGTTTGTTTTCTGGAATTGTATTGGAGGAATACAGCAAATCTTTAACTCCCGAGAACTTTGAAAATCAACACCATAAGGCTTACAGGGAACTTTATATTGAAATTTTTAATTCGATGCTTAACAGCGAAAACAGTATATCTATGTATCGTGACTTTGTTCCTTACTTGAAGGCCGTTAGAACTCAATGCTTATCGTTATTCAGTGTTTTTGTTGAATCCGCTAAATTACCTCGACACAAGATTCCTCAGATAGCCGTTGTTGTGCAAGGTGAACCTGAAGCTGGACCAGATGCATTTAGTATTGAAACTGCAAACAATATTATCAATACTACATATGATAAACTAAAACGGTCTCTTTCCGCGAGCTACCGTATTACATGCGGTAAAATGCTGGAAGATGCGCTTAGAAATCTCAAACATTCAGTGCAAGAAGCAGAGAACGCTAAATCTGGTCGTGACGTCAGTATTCTTGCTGCCATTGCATGCGCCTATGTCAGTTTCAATTCTCTCCCTAAAAAACTCAACCCAATAATAAGAAGCTTGATGGACAGTATCAAAAGTGAAGAGCACGAACAGCTTCAGGAACGCTCTGCCAAGTCGATATCGGATCTCATACATATGTTTATTGATATTGGTAAAACAGGTGCATCAGATAAAATCATCAAAAACCTTTGTTCATTTTTATGTGTTGATACATCTGAAGTGCCAGAGTTTCATCCTAACAAGCACCTCTTTGATAAAATTTTATCTCTTCGTAAAGAAGAGGCCAAGACAGATCCAACAGATATCATCTCTCATCAGCTCGAGGTTCAAGCGGCCAGAATCAAGCGCTTGGGTGCACATACTGCACTAGTTCGCATATCCAAGAGTTATGGCCCAGAATTATTTGAAAAGCTTCCAAAAATTAAGGAGTGTATGTTTAAAGCCTTGCCTTCACCTGATTCAGAAAATTTCATAATACCAGAATCTATTAATGACCCAGAATCAACATATGGCCAAGATATAATTGATTCATTGTCAGTTATAAGAGCATTGTTACCATCTATCGATCCAGCTCTTCACGGCGAGTTTACTCATATTCTGCCTCTCATTCAAAAAATTTTGAATGTCAAGTATTCTGTACTTAGATATACCGCAGCAAAATGCTTTGCTTCTATTTGTAAAGTTATGCCTATCGACGGTATAACATATTTAGTTGAAAATATTTTACTTATGGTTTCAAATGCTCTTGACGTTTATGCCAGAGAAGGTGCAATTGAATGTATTTACCATTTGACCTCAACCATGGGATCAGATATTCTTCCATATGTTGTCTTTCTTATCGTACCAGTCCTTGGCAGAATGAGTGATCCAGACCAAGATATTCGTCTTTTGGCTACCACGACATTTGCCTCTATTATCAAGTTAGTTCCTCTAGAGTCTGGTATTCCCGACCCCCCAGGAATGTCTTCAAAATTGCTTGAAGGAAGAGATCGTGAAAGAGAATTCATTTCTCAAATGCTTGATGTAAGCAAAGTCCAAACCTTCAAACTTCCAGTAGCTATTAAAGCTAGTCTTAGATCTTATCAACAAGAGGGTGTAAACTGGCTGGCTTTCCTTAATAAGTATCACCTTCACGGTATTTTGTGCGATGACATGGGCCTTGGTAAAACGCTTCAAACCATTTGCATTATTGCTAGTGACCATCACCTTCGCGCTGAAGAACATGCCAAGACAGGCTCTGTTGAGACACGTCGCCTTCCTTCCATTGTTATCTGTCCTCCAACTTTGACTGGCCATTGGATGTATGAGTTTAAACAGTATGCTCCTTTTATGAAATGTCTATGTTACGTCGGACCTCCAAATGTCAGACAAAAGCTTATCCCGACTTTTAATGATTATGACGTAGTAATCACCTCATATGATATTACAAGAAATGACATAAATCTAATTCAACCACAGAATTGGAATTACTGCACTTTAGATGAAGGCCATATAATTCGAAATGCCTCTTCAAAACTTACACAGGCCGTAAAGAAGCTAGTTGCTAATCATCGCCTTATTCTTTCAGGAACCCCTATTCAAAACAATGTATTAGAGCTTTGGTCTCTATTCGACTTTTTGATGCCCGGATTTTTGGGGACAGAAAAAGTTTTCAATGAGAGATTTGCTAAGCCAATTGCTGCCAGCAGAAACAGCAAGAGTTCTTCTAAAGAACAAGAAGCTGGTGCTTTGGCCCTTGAAGCTCTTCACAAGCAAGTTCTTCCCTTCTTATTACGAAGATTAAAAGAGGATGTACTTGCCGATTTACCACCAAAGATTATCCAAGATTATTACTGCGAATTAAGTGATTTGCAAAAGCAGCTATATGAAAGCTTTGCCAGAAAACAAAAAACTGAAGTATCTGGTGAAGTTGAGTCTAAAGAGGGGAAACAACACATTTTCCAGGCTCTTCAGTACATGCGTAAGCTTTGTAATCATCCGGCTCTTATTATGAATCCTAAGCACCCTCAATATAATTCGGTAATGGCCAAACTGTCACAAAATCATGAAGATATTCGTGACATACAACACGCTCCAAAGCTTCTTGCGTTACAAGAACTTTTAAAAAGTAGTGGTATTGGCGTTGACTCACCAGCAATTCCAGTTGGATCTTCATCTGGTCGTCCCAAATCCAACGGAAACTTGACTGCCAATGCACAAATTACTGAGCTACAGTCTGCAGTTACATCTCAACACAGAGCTTTGATTTTTTGTCAACTAAAGGATATGCTGGATATTGTTGAAAACGATCTTCTTAAGAAATATATGCCATCTGTTACCTACATGAGACTCGACGGTAGTAAAGATGTTAGGGTTCGTCATGAAATTGTTCAAAAGTTCAATGGAGATCCAAGTATTGATGTCTTACTTTTAACTACCCATGTTGGTGGTTTGGGTCTTAACTTGACTGGTGCAGATACTGTTATTTTTGTTGAACATGACTGGAATCCAATGAACGATCTACAAGCCATGGACAGAGCCCATAGAATTGGTCAGAAAAAGGTTGTAAATGTTTATCGTCTAATTACGAGAAACACGTTAGAAGAGAAGATCATGGGTCTGCAAAAGTTTAAGCTTAATATTGCATCTAGTGTCATTAACCAACAAAATTCTGGTTTGGCGTCTATGGATACCGACCAGTTGCTTGATCTCTTTGAAACACCTGACAGTGCACCCGACAAGAAGAATTCTGGTGACGATGCAAGCAAAGCGCTTGATGAAACTGGTCAAATCAAAGGAAAAGGTAGTAGCAATCCAATTGGTGAATTGGGTGAGTTGTGGGATGAGAAAGATTATGAAGAAGAATATAATCTTGATAATTTTATCCAAAATCTCAAAGTATAGTTTATTCTCTTGAATTAAAATATTTAATATTTTATTTATATACATAATCAAAATCAAGTGATATATGTTGTTTTCTTTAGATAAATAATCAATATATACTATAATTATAAGATAAGATCATAAATAGTTTAAATACAAAAATAATTTTTTTACAAGGATCTTTGTTTTACTTTTATTTTTTTTATTACTCGTAATATCTAAAATCTCCAAGAACTAAAGGACAATTTGGAAGTCTTCCGTAAAGAGGCATTAAGATTCTCATACGCTTCCTGTTATCGTCTGCTTCTACAATATGAACATATCCTAAAACGTTTGCTTTTGCTATCTCTTCAATAGGGTCTTCTGGATTAGCAGCAAGAACGGCCAATAACCCATTTTCTACTATAGAACTAGGCTCTAGGTTGATGAGATATTGCCCTTCTGACTTTTCTTCACTACTACTACTACTACTAATACTACTAGTACTGGTATTCTCAGTCTCAGGTTCAGCTTTTATGGGCGCTTCTGAATCAGCAGACTTAACTTCTTCATTTTCTGTAGTAGATGGTTGTTTTTCCAAATTATTTTCCTTATCTGTCGATTCAGAATTAGCTGTAATTTCGACGGAAGAGGAATTTTCTGGCATGGTTACAGATGCGTCCTTACTTGATGAAACATTGCTTGTTGTAGTGGCAGTAGTAACGCTGCCTGTGATTGCAGCAGCAGGCTCAGTTTCAGAAGCTAAAATCTTTCGTTCCGCAATTCGAAACATTTTGACATGGTTATAGTTGACGGTGACTGTGTACGGAGCAAGTGGTTGTTTGGAAGTTCCGTAAAAGTACTCATTGATGAGTGATGACTGAAGTGCTGTCATAAATTCGATATCTCTATCTACAGCTCCACCAGATTTAGGAACTTTGACAACTGTTACAGAAAAAGGGCTCTTGGTTATCTTTTTGCCCTTTCCTGAACTACTTGCATCAGGGGCTACGATGTCGCTATTATCTTCAACTGATGATGGCTTGGTATTACATTCGTAGGCTTTTTTCATATCGCTATACAGCTTTTCATTTCCAACAACTAGTAAAACATTGATATCAAATTCTTGAATGATTTTTTCAATAATCGCATACCCTTGTTGCTTATTTTGTGGCGATACTAGAGCTGCGGGGGTATCAATATAAATACCAGAAGATCGAGCTTTACCGTCGTCATCTAATCGGCTTTTGACGGACTTTGCCATTAGACTGATAATCTCGCAGTAATATTCTGGGTTTTTCATTGGATTGTCAAGACCAAAAAATCTAACAAGAGGTTGTTTTGGATGTAATAACGTAGGTCCAGTGATGGGACTATTACCCCAGCCCTGTTCAACGTCCAAGATGTCCGAAATTACTGCTGCTGAAACGGATCCTGGTGCACAAAACACAGACTCAACGGTATCCAAGTTGATAAACATTGGCGTTCGACCTCTTTTCACATCATATGAAACAAGGATTTTGCATAGAGATGACTTTCCACTGTCCTTTGGTCCAATAACCAAGACACGAGGTGGCTTTTCTAATACTTTGCCAGCCTTTTGTTTGAAAGTATTTATGTTTTGATTATTATTACCTGAAGTTGTCTCGTCACCACTCATGCTTTCATCGTTGTCCATATCTTCGTGCTGTTCACTCAATTGTCGTGCGTTTTCAAAGGCAAAATGAAGGTTGGCGTAGAAAGGCATTTGACTTTCTTCAGAGACATATTCACTGATTTCGTTTTGTTGTTTCTTAAATGATGAGTCCCCAGTTATGACATCTACATTAGTAAGGTCGATGCTTTGGCCCTCGACAGTTGAGCCTTCGAAGCCTCCCCCAGGAAGCAGATCGCTATTACTACCTCCTGAAGATTTTGAGTAATTAGTTCGAAGGCCTTGTTGTTGTAAACCAATTGTGTTTTTGGTAATATTTGTTACTTCTATCGTGCATCCATGCCATGTGTATATCGCTGCTTTGTAATTTGTGAATGTATACTCTGGACCGATTGCCAACTCTGTTCCAAATATTTCAGCTGTTCCTTTCAATAACTAAAAAAATTCGAGTTAGAGAATTAGAAACAGTCTTAAGTATAAAAACATGTGAATATATTTACCTTGATTTGATATTTACATCTTGCTGGAATCTCGAATCTCCATTCACTATATGGTTGTACAGTTATTTTGACAGTGTCTGGTTTGCCCTACAGCATAGCCGATAATGTTAGTATATATATAAAAGCAATCATAATATTGGACTTGAAAAATATTCTTACAGATGTATCACCACTAGAAGAATTGAACCCTGGAATATTGACTGACATTTGATAATTTTTTTTAGATTTTTCTTTCTAATATTCAATGCTTGATAAAATAAATAAATGTAGAAAACTCCAATCTATAATATTGATTGAAACTGTGGTTCTTCAAACAATCTCTAAGACCAAAATCTTAACTTTTATTATTGAAAAATCAAATCAAATTTACGATGCGTAAGCCTTTCGTAGGTTATGTTTTTTAACTATACTGAATTTCACACTGGGAAGTTTTAGAAAAGTGAGAAGACATATAGTGACATAATTATTACTAATGTATTACTAATGCATATTCTTATCCAAATTGTCTTTTTAATCTTTTTTGTTTTGTTCTACTTATTTGATTTAAAGCAAATATTGATATCATATATTTAACGTTGCAGTCTACAATAAATAGAGTAATTACTTTATTGATACATAATTCAACAGCAGATTCAATGTCATCTTTAGAAGCACAGTCAGTTAGCCGCAAGGAAAAGTTAGCAAAGCTCAAACAGCTTAAAAAAAAAGGAAATAAAACTAACAATGCAGAGTAAGTATGGAACAAATTTTTTGTAACCTGGCAAGTTGGTTAAACGATCAAGGCATGCATACTAACTGTATTACCGCCAATATTGCTCGATATCGTTTGCTTTTTTCTTTCTCCATTTTGCCTTTGTTAAATACTATAACTTGAATGCTAAAGACAATATTAAAGGAAACTAAAAATATTTCACAGATAAACAAAGGAAACTTGTGAGAAAGAAGGGCTCTACTGATAGTAGCAATACGGTGTTAAAAAAAATTGTTTTAGATCAAACGAAAAGAACTCAGAGCCAATTCAATTAGTAGGACGCAACTACGATCCTGAAAGGCGAACGGCAAAGTCTGGGTTTGAAGAACCACCTACATTACAGCTAGGACCAGGAGAGACAGTAGAACTTGTATCAGAAGAGCTAGAAAGAGAGACCCTAGAACGACTAAAAGAGCGTGGAATATCGAAGCAATCGGCAGGCCTAGACTTGGAAAGTTTACAACCCAAAAGAGCCAACTGGGATTTAAAAAGAGATATACAATCTCAACTTGATATTTTAGAGGCAGAGACGCAGGATGCCATTGCTCGAATAGTTAGAGAGAGAATAAAAGCTCAACGCGAATCAAAAACCAAGTGAAAACCAGGTGAAAACCATAACTATTTATTTTCTTTAAAAAAATGTTGAATTCAACCTTTTTTTCTTCTTCAATATTAGCTAAGAAAATAGATATGAGCATGATGGAATATCTGATAGAATTGTTAACTTTATTGCTTTTAAATATTTTAGCATTCATGTGATAGTAGAATTGGAAAGAAAAAGAAACATCAGATAACGATTTCATATGAATACAAAATAAAGCAACGGTACTATATTTATATTATTAACAAATATAGAAACTAGATGATTATTTAAGATTATTATATCATTTTTTATAGGGAATTAGCAATATTGACAGACATAAATAAAGATGTTGCTCAAGATAGCAAGCTACGTAGTGCTAAGACAAGGAGAAAATAAATAAAACCTAAACATATATGGCTCTTTAGATTATAAAAGTAAAATAAATGAAACTCTTATAAAAAGTTGATTAAATCTAAAAAGTTGCTATTAATAAAAAAAGTCTCTATTACAAAAATGGGTTCGGTAACAATACGCTGAAAATAACATTTTTTATTATCATATAATCATTACTTGCAATTAGTAAGCTTGAATGATTAATGATCGTGACGTTTGGCCAACGGTACTCGGGCGCCTTTTTGTAGATCGCCTTGTGTAGGGGAGAAAAAAAGTTTTTTTCCGCTGATTATAAACAATAGATAAAATTGACAAAAAATAAAAAAAAAAATAAAAAAAAAAAAATAATATTTGTCTGAGTTTCTTATGTTATTGTTTTGTTTAACTTAGTGTTGTAGCCGTTTCAAGAAAAAATAAAAAATGTGAGGCTATGCAGATATAGAAGAATTGCCGAGGTGCTGTAAGCTTTTGTTCACTAATTGTAAAATTGACATTATTTCTTCTTCTCATAAGTGATCTCAGGGCTTTAATGATTAGTGTGCTTTCTAGAAAATATTGTACTCAACAATAATGATTATTTATATCGAAATTGGTATATAAACCCAATGAAATCCCCTTTTTTTTTATTATTTTTATTTTTGCTTTTAATTAATTTTTATTTTCTTCTTTCTATCATTAAGCATTGTATTTTAGCATCATCAGATTTCATTATATTTTGACTGCACAATTATTCCGAGCATTACTAAATAACGTTACATCAACAAAATAGTTTTTCCGCATATTATATTAATATACCTGAGATGATTGATACGGATACTAGTAGTCCTGCATCAAAACACACTGGCTCTTACAACCCAAGTACTAATGAAACAGACGACGCTTCATCATCACATTCAAATGAAGTTTATGTACCAGAAAAATTTGAAAGAGATGAAGAACCAATAACAGAAAAAAAACAGAATCGAAAACCCAGTCCTGGCGATGAAATTCCTTTAGAAGATATGGACTGGGACGGTCCAGATGATATGGAAAATCCAAAGAACTGGAGCAATGCAAAAAAATGGGCAATTACAATGGTTGTTGCCGCTATGACTCTGGTCGTCACGTTAGGCTCTTCGCTTTTTGTTAGTGGAACTTTCGACATCATGGTCAAAATGCATGCTTCGCAAACATTGGTATTGTCCGGTTTAACTTTCTATTTAGTGGGTCTTTCCCTTGGACCTATTTTGGGCGCACCATTATCTGAAATGTTTGGACGAAGAATTGTATACATCACTACATTGCCCATTTCTATGCTTTTCATTATGGGTGTTGGATTGTCAAAAAATATTGGGTCAATTCTTGTTCTGAGATTTTTTGCAGGGTTCTTCGCTTCTCCTGTAATGGCCATCGCCGGTGGTACAGTTAGCGATTTATGGGACGCTGATATGGTTGGTTTAGCCATGTCTGCCTTTTGCTTAGCCCCTTTTGCTGGCCCAATCTTGGGTCCTATCATTGGTGGATTCGCTGTACAGGCTTATAACTGGAAATGGACTATGTGGGTTAACTTGATGTTTTGTGGTGCTGTTTTACCATTTGTTGTTTTTACTCCAGAGACATACAAACGTACTCTTATGAGAAAAAGAGCCAAGCAAAGAAACATTAAGATTGCTAAACCCAAAATGACTGCTGGTCAATTTTTCAAGCTTATTTTTGTTATTACAATTGCTAGACCTTTGAAGATGTTGGTTGTTGAACCCATTACTATTGTCTTTTCTATCTATACTGCTTTTGTCTTTGCCATTTTGTTTGGATTTTTCGAAGCTTATCCAGTTATTTTCACAGGAGTTTACCATTTTACACATGCTATCCAAGGTCTCACCTTTATCGGTATTGGTGTTGGTCTCTTGATCGGAACAGTAATTTACATTTGTATTGATAGATTTATCTACTTTCCTCTTCAACCTGACGGAACAAGATTCCGCAAGGACGAAAATGGAAACATTATCTATCAAGAAGCAGAAACCAGACTACTACCAGCCAAGATTGGTGCGGTGTTGCTCCCAATCTCTCTTTTTTGGCAAGCTTGGTGTGCTCGTTCAAGTGTTCACTGGATGGCTGTCGTTGCTGCTGGTGCTCCATTTGGTATGAGCCTTTTGCTTATCTTTTACACTGTCTTGCTTTACTTCAGTTTGGCCTATCCCACCATTATCTTGGCTTCTGCCTTAGCTGCCAACAATCTTCTCAGATATATTGTTGCTTCAGTTTTCCCATTGTTTACTGTTCAGATGTACGAAAAATTGGGAATTGATTGGGCTTCTTCTTTGTTTGGCTTTATTGCAATTGCACTTATGCCTGTTCCTTGGATCTTTGAAAAAATTGGACCCAAGCTCAGAGCCAAATCTCACTACAATAGATTGATTGCTGAAGAAGAAAAGAGAAGAAGAGAGCACTTGGCTACTAGCGAAGAAGAAGAAGAAGAAGACTTGGAACTTGCTATTGCAAGAACTATGAGCAGAACTCAGTCTCGAGTTTAAATGATTTCAATTCCCTATTATTGTTTATTTATTTGTTTTTATTTTTTTAGTTTTCAATATCGCATGCACCATATAGAGCTGTAATTTTTAATGTATTCATAATCAACGAAAATAATCTAAATAAAAGCTTGATTATATTTTTGTGTTTTCGTATGAATGCAAACAAACATGATTATAAATCATTTAATAGTTAAAACGGGGGTCAGCCGCATAGAAGTTATGTCGGAATTTGTTTTAGTTATAACGGCACAGAAATATCCCGACTTAGTTTATCCGCAGTTTCTTGAAATTACCTCATTATCAAAGCCAAGATTTGACTTTTTTCTTAATGTTGTAATATGTCCATAAGCTTTATATTATTCTAGAACATAGCTAATTTTTTTAATGATTTATTACTTTCCAGTTACCAAACTGAATTTGTGTGGCAAAAGAAAAAAAAAACTGTTTTTAATTGTATCATAATATATATATATATATATATATATTTATTTATATTTTTTATGATTGTTTTAATATACCGATTTGTTGATATTTGAGTGATTAGTGATCGGTTTTTATTATCTCCTTATCTCAACACTAAAAAATATGAAGCTAAGTACCAATTTTTACATATTTGTGTACTATTACATTCCTTCAATTTGTAAGTGATCCAAAGCTTTACTTCTGATCACTGATCAAAAAAATAGTGACAAAATGATCCTTTCTGCCAAATTACAAAAATAAGAGTTGGCTTTTGTTACCTTTTTTGTACTTTGATTATACAACAATAACATACATACGTAAATTTCTAGTATTTTTTACAGACTTTTGGATGATATGACGTTTTACTAGTTAATCAATTTTTTAAGATTGTGTATCTTATTTTTTTATTCATAGTCTCAACTATTTAACTGCCATCAATTGATAAAAATTTAAATTGGAGAATTCAGCAGTTTCAACAAACATAATTCAAGTCCAAAGACCAAATTTATTTGTCAATTTTTTACCTACTCGATTTTTATTTCTATCAAGTTTATTTATCTAATTAAATGTATAGTTTTTTTATTATTATATAAAATCTAAAAATGAATGGGCCTGCGCCAGAACTTTTAAAACACATACCACGTGATCAATATTAGCTTTTTTTTTCTGGTTTTTTTACCACCATTCCAAATTCACCTTATTATCTAACACACGTCTCTATTTACGCGTCGTGATAAAATTTCATTATTTTTATTTCAATAGCTGGTCTACAAATAATTTTTGACACACAACCAAACTATTTGTTCACTCATATGCTATTTACTATTTGAGATGGCTTCACACACAGATGTCACAACATCACAGGAACTGGGGCCTGACAATGACGAATATCTTCCTCTTCTTATTGACGAAGCTGGAGAACAAAAAGCTAATCAATATGGCGAACTACAAGGCGGCAGAGAATACCGTATACACACGTTTACTTTGCCTGGCAGAGGAAAAAAACTCTATATGATGGCTACAGAATGTGCAAAGGAGTTAAATTACCGTGATTCTTACTTACTTTTCAACAAGAACAAATCGCTTTACAAGATGATCGCTTCTCAGTCCGACAAAGAAAAGTTAATAGATATGGGATTACTACAATACTCCTTCAGATCACGACAAATAGCCCTTGTCACTGCTAGATCAATATTTAGAGCTTTCGGAGCAAAAGTGATTAAAAACGGATATCGCGTTAAAGATGATTACTGGGAACAAAAAGCAATTGAAGCTGGTTACACCGACAAAGACCGGGTTATAATTGAAAACAAAAAGTTTGGCATTGCCAATGCATCAACACAAAATGCTGCTCACTTAAATAAGGGATTTGGTGGTTCTCATCATGGACCCGGCTCATCTGCAGGCCCAGGGACACATCCTCAGATACCAGCTCCGCTGGGGTACACTTACAATGAAACTCTGGAGATTTTTACAAAGAATCCTGCAACAGCTGCAAAGGACTCGTTTTTACCAGGTTCAGATATTACGGGGTCGTTCGAGTTTCAGGACCACGCTGGGTTTTCTGCCATATTGGCTGCGAATAATAAGGAATTGTCAGAAGCTCTTGCGACGCCCTCTAGCGTAGGCAGAGCCTCGAGCAAGGCATTGGCAAACAAACTGGCTGTCTATGTTGATTCAGCTGAACGTGCACAAGTAGTGGAAACATATCATGCCACATTAAATTTTGGAAGATACCTAAATCAACAACGTGCTATTCGAAAAAATTTATGGGACATATTTTGGAAACCAAAGTCACTAGTACAGTTAGAGTATGACCAAAAGAAAGTTGAAGACAATAGAAAGAGGAGGAAAATTTATGATGAGGAAGTTGCAGCTAGAGAAAAGAAACTTGCTGAAAGAGCGCTAGCACTGGAAAAGAAGAAACAACAGCAAGAACAGTCTACATCAGGAAATCAACTCAACTCTACAGAAGATGACAAGGATATTCCTTCTGCTCTTATGGATGACGAAAATGACATGAAACAATTTTTGAACACAGATGGTTTAGATGATGACATTTTGGGGAACAGTATGCTTAAACTTGACACTGATTCATCCAATACAGAAAATAAGGAAACTGTTGATTCAACAAGCAAAAAAGATGATAGTGTTGAAGAAATTAAGTTAGAAGATATCCCCATTCCCAAAGAGCCATCTCCAGAACCGAAAATTCATTCTTATTTGGATGATGGCGTCTACGAAGAACGAGTTCCGAAGAAAGTTCCTCCAGGATTTATTAAATATACTGCAGGTGAGCTAGAAAGAGCGCCACCACCAAAAGTTTGGATGCCTGATCCTGAGTTAGCAGTTCAACCTTTCGTGCCACCTCAAAGAAGGCCTTTAGTTTCTAACAGAAACAAACCCACATCGGCTCCAATAGAACCTGTTAAACAAATTCCTGCACCACAACAACAATTACCAATTCCAGGACAAGGACCAGCTTCTGGACCACAACCATTCTATGGAGGAAAGGTTCCTCCAAATGCTCCTCAAAACGTTCCCAATGTAAAGGTAGTTCCACAGATGCCACAAATGCAGACAACACCTCGACGAAGAGCTTCTCGAGGTCGAGCCAGACGTAACGAACCAGTTCAACCTCATATTAAATCTCCTTCATTTTATGGTTCACAACAGAATCCCCAAGTTCAACAGCAACCCATACCTCCTCAAATGTCCCCTGTTCCAAATCATCATATTCCCGTTCAACAACAACGACAACCGCCTCCCCCGCAGCAAATCCCACAACAACAACAACCTTCTCAACAACCACCACCATTTTCTAGTGGTCTTACTACACAACAGATTCAAACTCTGCAATACTTGAGACAGCTTCAGCAAAACAACCAACCTATCCCCCCACAATTGAGAGCCCAACTGCATCAAATCCAAATTCAGGCCCAACAAGCTCAACAAGCTCAAGCTCAAGCTCAACAACAGCAACAACAGCAACCACATCAGTAAGCTAACTATTTTGGAGCAACATAAAAATATTTGATTTGTGGCTTTTTATACTGATGAATTTATGTATATATAAACGATACTTTTGTTATAACATTTAATCGAGCCTTTTAAAAATTAGCAATTGTATCATTTGTTTTGGATTTTTCTTCTTAGAAGAATTTTTTATTTATAAAAATATTATAAAGTGTAGTACAGTTGAGAAGGCAAACTTTGATTATCAATATCTGTTAAATTTTTGTTGGTACGTAACCAATTTAAAAGATATATACTAAAAATACTGGATTGTGAAGTATCATTGATCAAATTGTTGGAAACTATAATAGGTGTTAATGCTATATCAACAACTTAAAAAAAGCTTGTTTTACACTTTTCTTTCCTTTTTCAAGCAAGCGTATTTTGTGAGTCTAATTTCAAATTACTCTTAATGATATTATGATAAACTATAATATTTTGATTTCTTCAAACCTGCAAAACATTCAAATTGTTTTATGAAAAAACTAAGAATAACAAAAATAACAAAATAAAACAAAAAAATGATTTCAGAATCCATTGAAGATTTTGGGATAAATAATAAAGAGAATCTCAATGAAAAACAAGATGTATTATCTACTGTTGCTGACCAGCAAGTAATATTTCGTTTAGGCAAGGATCCCTTAGCTGAGGAAAAAGATTACAATGCAAATTTTCTGTACAAAAAGTACAACAAATTTTCTGTTTCTGATAGCTTAGCAATTTTGAGAGAGTCAATCAGATACCATGAAGACGACATGAATTTCCCTAGAGATATCATGGAAAAAATTAAGACTCTTGTTGAGGGACCCGAAGCCTATGGCCGTGACTACGAGACATATGAACAGGATGTCAAGATAGAAGCGGTGTTAATACATTACCACTCACCGTATCCCGAAGTCAGAGCCGTGACAGATGCTGTTGACGACCCAGAAATTCCCTGTGACACTTTCAGAGCATACTTGCTAGGCCTTTTTTGGACAATCATAGGAACCGGCGTGAACCAGTTTTTTACTCCGCGAATGCCTAACATCAACCTGAGCAGTGAGATTTTACAAATCCTCTTGTACCCATGCGGTAAAGCATTAGCTCTATTTCTCCCAAAGTGGTCTATAACAATCTGGGGTCGTCGATACAGCTTAAATCCGGGGCCTTGGACCTACAAGGAACAAATGTTTGCAACAATTGTATTTAATGTGTCTATTGGTGGTGCCTACGCCGCATTATACAACATCATGACACAAAAGCTGGCACTTTTCTACGGCGACGAGTGGGCGACCTTGGGCTATCAGTTTCTTCTGGTATTGTCGACACAGTTTATTGGGTTTGGATTTGCTGGAATTATGAGACGCTTGAGCGTATACCCTGTTCGTGCTGTTTGGCCAACGCTGTTGCCCACACTAGCACTAAACCGGGCGCTGGCAGCAAAGGAACCAAATAAAACGGTGAATGGATGGAATATTAGTAGATACAGGTTTTTCCTGATTACGTTCGTCATTTCGTTTGTGTACTATTGGATCCCAAATTACTTGTTTACTGCACTGTCATATTTCAACTGGATAACTTGGATAGCACCTGGAAATTTTACTTTGGCAGCCATTACTGGAAGCATTAGCGGACTTGGCCTGAATCCCATTCCTTCATTCGATTGGACCATTTTAAATTACAACTCGCCGTTGAAAATCCCATTCTACTCGCAGGTCAATCAATACATTGGTGCAATATTGGCTGGATTTGCTATTATCCCAGCATTATATTGGACAAATTACAAGTGGACTGCCCATTTCCCCATTAACTCAAACAGATTGTATACGAACACAGGTAATTTATATGACGTACGCAAAGTTCTAGTCAACGGTCTCCTGGACAATAAAAAATATCAAGATTATTCTCCTCCGTTTTATACTGCTGCCAATTTGGTATTGTATGGAGCCTATTTTGCATTGTACCCATTTTCCATGATTTACACAATTGTGACAGACTGGGCCTCAATCAAATATAGCATGATCGATTTGTGGGAGACAATCAAAAATCCAAGAAGGTCTATCTATGACAAGCACGATGATCCCCATAGCAAAATGATGTCAAGGTACAAAGAGGTACCTGACTGGTGGTTTTTGGTAGTTATGATTGTATCTATCAGTTTAGGTATTGCTTGTGTCAAAGCTTATCCAACAAATACTCCAGTCTGGGGTATCTTTTTTACTATCGGAATTAACTTTATTTTCCTTATTCCTATCACACTCATTGCGTCGGTAACTGGATTTTCTTTTGGATTAAATGTATTAGTGGAGCTTATTGTCGGTTATGCACTGTCAGGCAATGGCACTGCGTTGAATATCTTAAAGGCGTATGGATATAATATCGATGGCCAAGCGCAGAGCTACATTACAGATCAAAAACTGGCCCACTATTCGAAGCTTCCTCCACGTGCCGTCTTTAGGGGCCAGATGATATCGACGTTAATACAAGTTCTAGTGTCGATAGGAGTTGTAAACTGGCAGATTAACAATATTGAAGGGATTTGCAGTAAAAACCAACCGGAAAAATTCAGTTGCCCTGGAGCAAATACGTTTTACGCAGCGTCGATAGTCTGGGGAGTAATTGGACCTAAAAAAGTTTTTTCAGGGCTTTACCCGATTTTGCAGTGGTGTTTTTTGATGGGAGCATTGCTTCCATTCCCCATTTTTCTAGTCAAACGGCTTTTCCCCAAACAAACAAAATATTTTTATCCCACCTTAGTAATTGGGGGTATGTTGAACTATGCACCCTATAACTTGACATATATGACAGGCTCCCTTTATCTTTCAATTATGTTCATGTACTACATTAAAAAGAAGTATACCGGGTGGTGGGAGAAGTACACATATGTATTGTCTTCGTCGATTACTGCTGGAGTAGCACTTGCATCTATAATAATTTTTTTTTCAGTTCAATATCATCCAAAGAACTTGGCTTGGTGGGGAAACAGTGTATCGTATGCTGGAGCCGATGCTGAAGAAGGGTCGTTAATGACAATTCCAGAAGGACAGTACATAGGACCTGCTCCAGGGCAATACCCATGATATATATAGTACACATATATAACAGCAATTAATTATAGTTTATATTATTAAATTAAATTTATTGGCACAAAAATTATTGATTTTTTTTTTTTTTTACTTTATTTGAAATGAAACAATTTGAGAGAAAAGTTGGATGTTGATGAATCAAATAGAAATTCATAAAAATAAATCTACAAGTTAGCTAGAACGGTTAGTCTTGATATAAAACGGTAATCATTGATTTTTTATTTTTTTAATTGATTCTAAATGTAATTTTATCAAAACTATTGAAATTTCAAAATCTTTTATTTTTAATTTGATGGTTGTGGGTAATTTTATAATTTTATCAAATATTCTATATATTCTATATATATTAGGCTTTGCCCCTTTTTTTTTTTTTTTTTTTTTTTTT
>CBXB010000096.1:184562-197767 GCA_000817185.1 Magnusiomyces clavatus CNRMA 12.647
AAAAAAAAAAAAAAAAAAAAAAAAAAAAAAAAAAAAAAAAAAAAAAAAACTATATAGATTTGCTTTTATTTCTTGTTCTAGAAGCTATTGGTCCAGGTTTTTCCCAATCTGGACAATCAAAAAATGAAGGTTGGTTGAATATTTCAATCAATTCTTGTTGCGAAAGATCATTTTTTGGATGACGGAGCGTCTCAATGTAATAGTGAAAAAAATATCCTGCAATTATCACTAAAAGGATAGGGGCCCACGATGAAAGTTGGCTTGGATTTCGGCTTTTGATTTTTTTCTGTTTTGCCGCAAATATTTTTTTCTTGACGACATGAGTATCATCCCCTCCAGTCAAATTGACAATCAATGGGTCAATTTCTCGATCAAAAACTTGCTCATTTGAACATAATTCTAAAGGAAGTTTACCTAAATAGTCCTCATAAATTGAGTGATCGTTGTTGTTGTTGTTTTTATAAATATTATCACTATAAGAATATTTAAACGCTGGAAAGTTTTTGTCAACAACAACATCTTCTTCCCTGTTCTTCAACATTTCGTTTGAATTAAATAGTCGTTCAACGCAAATCAAGCTTATAGTCAAATAAAAGGCCATTTTACCCAGCGATGGGAAGAACAATCTTCTTGCTCCAAATAAATAAAAAAATAGAAACCCTCCAAGCGCGACATACAAACTCAGTTTGAAATTCCAGAAAACCAATTTTCCAAGAATTCTCAAAACCAATGGCAAAGATGACGACGACACCCAGCCTCCATCTCCTCCACTCCTTTTGCTAGAAGACCATCTTCTCCACAAATTGTCAAAAGATACCTGCCGAACCAACTCATCTCCTAGCCCACCAACCTTCCCCAAAACCTCGTCAACGCTTTGTCCCAACTCAGTCCCAACACGCTTTCCAACGACTTCAAACCCTTCCAGCATTCCCCCGATCTCTCTTGCCTGTTCTGCCATGGCATTCTGGGCATGCAAGCTCCCTGCCACTGTATCCTGCACCAGTCCCAGCATGTCGTTGATCCCTGCTCGCTGCACGACCTCTGCAACCTGGCCCTGCAGAACCTCGCTCGCCTGCAACGCCATGTCTTGGACAGTGTTCATGAGCGCAGTTTCCAGGTGCGCGATTATGGGCTCTGCAAAAACCGTGTCAACGTTTTGGACAAGCTTGCCGAGCTCTGTGACCAACTGCTGCGCCATGGCCTGGAGGTCCTGCTGGATCGCAGTCGACTTTTGGAGCATCGAGGCAAAGACGGAGTGCTGAGTCTTGACCATGTCTGTAAACGTTTTGATGATGGAGGCCTGGTGATGCATGTAAAAGTAGGTTTTTGCTAACGAGAACTGGGGCGACGACGACGACGACGACGACGACGAGGCGTCGTCTCCGTTGGATATTACTGGGTGGCAGAGAAGGTCTGCTGTTTGGAAGTATCCGTTGTAGGTTGTCCAGAGTTGTGGAGAAGCTTGGATTTTTTTGAGGCATGGGTAGATGTTTGGGTTTGCAGTGGGGGGAGTGAAGGTGGGAGAAAATGGGTTGAAGGTTTGGCAGGCGGGAGGGATAGAGAGAAGAGAAGTGTGCCATTGGCAGATTGAAAAGGCAATAGAAAAATATCTTTTTTCGCCGTTTGATAAAAGTTGTTGAAAATCTTCATCTCCATTTTCAAAAGAAGAAGAAGAGGAGGACGACGACGATGATGATGGTAATTCTTTTGTCGAAGGGACAAGCCAAGGAGCGCTGAAACATTGAGGTGGTGAGAGTTCAATCACTTGTTTCATACAGTTGACATTATCCAAACTTTTTCCATTCCAAAGATCTTTGGTAGAAGGCTGCTCAAACAACGTCTCGATCAAGTCTTTGATAGATTCAAACTGAGATTGTTGTTTTTGCTGGTACTCGTTTTCTAGAATAGTGGATATTGAGAGTAGTCGTGACAAATTCTTTTGGTCTGTATCCAGTTGACTTTTTAGGTTGTTCCTGTTGTTACTAGTTGTTTCATTGGCTAAACAACTTTTGTTTTTTAAAAACCAATTAAATATTGACCAAGATGGCTTGTCTGCTGTTACAAAACTGTTATTATTACTATTAAGAATCAGTATCAGAATTAAAAAATTGAAAATATGGTGGATCATTTGTTGTATGCGTATATCGAAGTACTTATATTTATTTAACTGACAATGTTTACAAAAAACAAACAAAGACAAAAAATTTATTTGGATATCAAAAGATATTTATACATTTAATAGTGGGATTTTTTTTTCATCTTTTTAAAATTTGATTGATCCATTTATCAGTCATCAAAACTAATTTTTATTTTTAAAACAAACATGGTTTATCAAAGACGATATTTGTTTTAAAATTATATTAGTCTTTAATTTTATTTAGTAAACACTACAGAATAATAATAAAAAAACATGACACATTGTTTGTTTAACTAATATAATACTAATTAAAACTCAATAAATAGAGATTTATTTAAAATACAAAAATTAAGGTAACTAATAATATAATAAATGGAAAAAAAGAAAAATAATTATAAAGTCATCATGGGGGAAAAAAAATTAAAAGCATGAAGATTTAAAAAAAACATGCTTTTAATATTAAATGTATATATATTCAAACAGAATAAATCGAATATTAATATCTTATTTCTAAAAGCTTTTAATTTTTTCTTAATTTTTTGAAAGCTTTGTCAAGTAATCAATTTGTATCAAATAAAAAATCCGTTAGTATCATTAATTTGTTTGTGGTATTTTTTTTCTTTTTTTTTTCGAGGTTTTGTTTGTTTTTGAAATCGTAGTGTGGGTTTTTTTCTTCTTCTTTTAGTTTTTTTGTTTTTCATTTCATTTCAAGTACTGCTTTATTATACACATTAACATTCTAAACCATCATCCACCATGCTCCGACAATCATAATAAGAACAAATATAGCAGTAATTACACCAGCACCGGCTTTGTCTTTTGTTGTGATTTCAATTTCATTAGAAAATGGATCTGTTCTACTGCCAGTACCTGCTGAGCCGTTACCTTGAGAAGTGGCACCCTCAGATGGTGTCAATGGTGGTGGTTTAGTCCATACTAGTGTGTTTACTAACAATTCCAACGCGCACATTTGCTCACCAAGACCGTACATTCCATCCCAGCCTCCATAGCCCCAGTCGAGACCGCAAGTATGTCCATCAGTACCACCAGAGCAAGAGCTCAGCACGCCTGGCACTGTAGCTTGCATGTACTCCATAATCTGAGGGCTCATTGAGGGTGCCAAGACCATTACGTGTCCCAAAAATCTAGAGAAAATTGCCTTGAAGCATCTTTGATCATTGTTGCAACGCTTTGTGGGCTGGCAAGCGGCTTCGTACATGATTTTTGTTTCTGGCAGGAAAAAAACTCGTGACCTACCCCAGATGTGTTCTATTCGTTCAAGCCATTTTGCATCCTCTGTATAGTTGTAAAGAAAAGCAGAGCCAGAAAGGAAGAGCCCAGAGTTGTAGGTCCACTCTAGCTTTGTGAGCTCCGTGCAGTTGTCTGTGATAAACCCTCCGTCATACACTGGCCAGTTCTCTCCCGAGGTTTCAATGTAGTTGAGAGCAACAACCCAGTCGTAAGCCTTTTCTGCCCACTCTACGTATGTATCGTTTCTGGTATAGCGAGCTAGTCTAGCTGCAATATTAAAAAGACATCCATTTGAAACTGTGTTTTTATAGTGGTAGCCGTTGTTCCATGTGAAGATCTGCCATCTGAGACCACCACCACAATGTTCATTGTCCCATCTTGCTGCCATGGTGTTGAAGACAGCTTGAGCGAGGTAGAGCCATTGGGGCTCATCGGGTTCTGGGTTTGAAAAATTGCGTTCTGCAGCAGCCATGGCTGTGATGCCCCAAAAGCCTTGATCGTCGTTACCCTCTGTTGTAGTTTGGTTGAGGGGCATGTAATCCCAGTTGTCTCCGACTTGGAAAATCAACGATCGTTTTATAATGTCATTGTAGGTGGTATCGCCTGTAAAGTACCAATAGTCGAGCATTGAGTTCCAAGCAGCACCAGCTTCCCACCAGTAGTAGGGGGCTGTAAACATACCTGGTGTTTGGCCATAGTCGTCACCGTTGTAGTAATCCATTAAACCTTTGGCAATTTTAGCTAAGCCTTGATTTCTATCTTCTGGATCAGACATATCGATTTCTATCGATAATACTGAAGCCATATAAGAAAACAGCAGTATTAAACAAACAAAGATCCTCATATTAAAAAGGCTTAATAAAATAAGGGGTAGTATGAAGATTAAAGAAAGTAAAGATGAGGTTTAAATGTTTTTCAATAAAACATAAATAAAATAAAAAACCACTTTGATGATATTAGTTATTGGAGTAGTAGTAGAAAGTAAGAGAAGAAAGAAAGAAAAGAAGAAAGAAAAAAAAAAGGATATATATAAATATAGAATAAGTGGCAGAGTATTTGTTTATTAAAGTATTGGCATTTTGGCAGTAATATATAGAGCAAACTAAAATTCCATATCTTCTTCTCCTCTATATTCTCATAGTGGTAAGTGATACCAAGCAACTTTTTGTCTTGGGTGCTGCGTTTATGAAGATTCTTTGACTTGAAAAAAAAAAAAAACAGCCCCCTTTTTATTCATTTCATTATTTCTTCTTTTTCTTTTTATTTTACTAATACTGCTAATTTAGCTATTAAACTATTGTTAATTCTATAATTGGTGATAAATAATCATTGGTATTAGTGGCGTTAGTTAATATTCAAATCTTGTTTTTTGTTTATTTAAAAGTTTTTTTTTTTTTTTTGTTTTGAACAGTCAATGAATGCCAAGAGCAAAGGAGAGTTACGTATATGCTGATAAATATAAAGAGGCTAAGAATAGTAGTGGTAATTATTAGTTCAATGGGTAATCCAATAGTCAATCATTAGTAGTAGTAAAAAAAAAAAACCTTTGAAATGTTGAAGAAAAAAAAAAACATGAAAAATCCCTTTATTTATTATCATCGTCATCATTCAATTATTGCTAAAGAATCTAGATTATATTTTATAGCGAAATTTATAAGGCATAATAATGATTGTCAATGTATTTTCATCAGTTACCCTACTTGAAAAAAAACTATGGAATAGACTATTGAATAAACTATTATTATAAAACATTTCTTTGTAATAATAATGTAATTAGTCCTTTTTTAATACATTTATTTCAACATAATTCAAAAGCTCAAAAACCATTTGTTTTAAACAAATTTATTTCTAGAAAATCATTTATATAATTGTCATATGTGAATTGGATTTGTTTCAACTCTGGCTAAACTACTCTTTGTACTTAGCTGATTCTGTAGATTTTGTAGATTCAGTTTAAAATTCACTTTTTTTCAATTGTCTAATCCATTTATCCTTTTTATTTCCGTAAATATTTATAATACGTCAAACTATTTCAATGTATTTCTTTTATCGCCGTAGCTTTATAAATAGTTTATTCGAATATTCAAGTCCAAGCTTATTTCATAGAAAAAGCTTGCTTCTTGATAAATATACCATCCTTGATTTTGGTACTTTAGTTGTTGACCTAGTTTGACTAATCAAATTTTTCTTATTTTTTTTTTTTTTTTTTCTTATCAAACTTTTTCAGATTGAATCAATATGGCGTCTATTATATAAAAAAGTTCCGTATAGTATAAAATTAAAAAAAAAATAGGCAATTGGCATGAACCTGGCGACCCAAAGAGTAAATCTGGAATTAGCATAAATCTGACAACCCAAAGAGGAAATCTGAAATAAGCATGAACATGGCGACCTAAAGAGGAAGTTGCTAGTTAGCATGAACCTGGCTACTCAAAGAGGAAATCTGGAATCAGCATGAACCTGGTGACTCAAAGAGGAAATCTGGAATTAGCATGAACCTGGCTACTGAAAGAGGAAATCTGGAATAAGCATGAATCTGGCGACCCAAATAGGAAGTCGCCAGTGAGCATGGACCTGGTGATCCAAATAGGAAGTATGAAATCAGCATGAACCTGGCAACTCAAAAAGGAAGTCGCTTGTTAGCATGAACATGGCGACCTAAAGAGGAAATCTGGAATAAGCATGAACATGGCGACCCAAAGAGGAGATCAGGAATCAGCATGAACATGGCGACCCAAAGAGGAGATCAGGAATCAGCATGAACCTGGCGACTCAAAGAGTAAATCTGGAATTAGCATAAATCCGATAACCCAAAGAGGAAATCTGGAATAAGCATGAACATGGCGACCCAAAGAGGAAGTCGCTAGTTAGCATGAACATGGCGACTCAAAGAGGAAATCTGGAATCAGCATGAACATGGCGACCTAAAGAGGAAGTTGCTAGTTAGCATGAACCTGGTGACCCAAAGAGGAGATCAGGAATCAGCATGAACATGGCGACCCAAATTAGAAATCTGGAATCGGCATGAACCTGGCTACTGAAAGAGGAAATCTGGAATAAGCATGAACCTGGTGATCCAAAAAGGAAGTCGCTTGTTAGCATGAACATAGTGACCAAAAGAGGAAATCAGAAATCAGCATGAATCTGACGACCAAAAGAGGAAATCTGGAATAAGCATGAACCTGGTGATCCAAAAAGGAAGTTGCTAGTTAGCATGAACATGGCGACCTAAAGAGGAAAACTGGAATTAGCATGAACATGGCGACCTAAAGAGGAAATCTAGAATAAGCATGAACATGGCGGCTCAAATAGGAAGTCGCTTGTTAGCATGAACATGGTGATCTAAATAGGAAATCAGGAATTAGCATGAACATGGCGACCTAAAGAGGAAATCTAGAATAAGCATGAACATGGCGACCTAAATAGGAAATCAGGAATCAGCATGAACATGGTGATCCAAATAGGAAATCAGGAATCAGAATGAACCTGGCGACTCAAATAGGAAGTCGCTTGTTAGCATGAACATGGTGATCTAAATAGGAAATCAGGAATTAGCATGAACATGGCGACTCAAAGAGGAAATCTGGAATTAGCATGAACATGGCGACCCAAAGAGGAAGTCGCTAGTTAGCATGAACATGGCGACGGAAATAGGAAATTACTGGTTTTCATGAATAAGGTGTCCATAGTAGAAAGTTTCAAAATCTAACTTTGGTAATTGGAAATAACTATTGTAAACAAAAGGGTTTTTAACTCTACTCACAAGAACTTAATAGAGTAAAATTTACCACTTTGTATATTTTCACCACATGGCAGGAATAATATTGAGCACTCATCTAAAAAAAAATAGTTGCTACATTCCCTGTAACACAACTATTACAATATCAACATGTCCTGAAAACACAGCAACTATTACGCGTTTGTCACATGTTTATTATCGCACATACTTTGACCTTTTTTTTTTTTTTTTTTTTTTTTTTTTTTTTGTCCTCTGAGATAATACCAAAACCTCCATTTACATAATTAAGCCTTAAACGTTATACCTAGAAACTTGAATACTAAATAAATTAAAAATCGATAAACCCTTTACAAAACATTATTTTAAGCATTATCACACACCATTTTAATGATGCATATATACTTGACATTTTTTGATTATTTGTATATCTAATACATCTATTAATCTACCAGAGATAATGGAAAATCCGTCGAATGACTTTGAACACAGCTCTGGGGTTTTCACCCTCTTGAAGCTTCCAATAGAGAATACTACTACTGGTCTCGATTTATTTAAGGAGGCATCATATAACCCATCTCAACCTCTACACTCTCTGCCGTCTCAACCTGAAAAGGACACAATTACAGATTCTTTATCAATATCAAAATACCCTTCTGTAAATTCTTTTTCCCCACCTGATCCGCGATCAAAACCTTTCAACATTTCTTACACAAAATATTTAGTCAAATACAGTATTTCCCCACAGCTGGTCACTGAATCTCTACTTCTCACATTTTTAAGATACACTACTCATAAAAGTCTAACAATGAACAAGTTATATCCAATACGTTCTTACAAATCTATAGTCTCTTGTCTGCTATCTTTATATGATTTTCAAGTATACACAGGCGAAAACCCATATCTGCGGCCTCGCTCAGAAATTATTGACCATTTTATTATTCAGCTTAATGAATATTCTATAAAAGCTATAAATTCAAAACGAGACGGTATTATTGTACCCGAACCTCCAGAATTGGCTCACTATGACATTTTACATTTTTCAAACAAATCAAATCCTTTTGACACAGAAATCAACGAGAAAGAAAATTTAGCCATTGTAGCAGATTTACCAGGCAAAGATTCAGAAACAAATAAAGATAATAACACAGAGAATAGCAACGAGTCAGCTCTTGCACATACGCCAAAGCATCAGATACCTGCATCAACACATACAACCTCTCCATCTACACAAGATTATGATTTACGAGAATCCTCATCTTCATCTCTTTCTTCATTGTCATCCCCAACTCCAACGCCGACGCCTATTTCTACTACTCAATGTTCATCAAGGCTTCGATCTGCTAATTTAAGAAGAAATAAGGTTCCAGTCCGTTCATCGCCTAGGATCCGATTATTAATGGAAAAAAAATCACAGCCATTTCCTTATGAGGATGATGACGAAATACAACTTATTGGTGAAAGTCTTATTGAAAACTATCAAGGACCACCAAGTACTATTAGTGATACGCTATTGGCAACACTAGAAGCTGAAAAAAACAAAAAACATCATCAAAGTAATCAAACTCCAAATACTATGAGTAAAAGCACAAAAGATTCTAGCTCTGCAGAATTATCTTTAACTACTTCAAATTCCAATTTGCGCAGAAGTAGCAGACTTCAAGAGTCAGGGTTAATAGTTGTTGGCTCACAACCTTCTAGTTTTCATATACGGAAGAGTCGATTAAAGACCACTAATTCAAAAGTTTCAAAAAAAACATGTAGTAGTTCCAACAAAAATATTACTTCAAAGCTTCATATAAAAACAAAAAAATCTCATTTAAGGCCTGTGGGTCGTTCAAAAAAAAGTACCAATTTTAAAGATAAAAATTCACATAAACTCGAACTTCCGAAAATAACCTCAGATAAAACTATTGACGATATAGTCAACCAAAGTAAATTTGTCCGCGAACATGTTAACAAAACTATAGTAAGCGTTGCTTTGCGAATTCAAGATTTATGCCAGCGAATTAATGGATTGTTGGAAAGTTAACAATAATTTTTAAGTGAAAGACAATTATATACATCATCATAAAAAAATCATCTTTTTTTATAAAATGTGATACTTTCCTCTTATTTATCCTTTATTTATTTATTTTTTATACTCCTATTCAATATATTTTATTTAACAATTTTGATTATCAAACGTATTTTGACTAAAATCTTAAATGGTTTTGTTGGTTTTAATGAGTAAAATTACCAATCAAGAAACAGCCGTACAACTAAATAAATATTTCTATCTGTTACCTGGATGCCGGCTGCCCCAGAGTCCAAACAATTACAACTATCATTTTACTAAATTTTATGTTACTTTTTTAAATAATCTTATTTTTAAAAATGGTGGTGAGATGTCCAAAATATAGGACACTCGGTATCCAGGTTGACACTAGTTAATATATTGGTTCAAAGAACTATATAGTATCACCTAAAGGTTTTGCTTAGTTGACAGACATAAGCCGTATTATTATCCCAAAAAGGAAATATTTATCTAGTTATTTTTCACAGCCAGAAAACAAAAAAAAGCACTCAAAGCCACATCATCACCACCACCCTTTTTCTTTTATTGTCACTTGCTTAACTGCTGAAATTCAGCCAACATTTTCAAACTCATTTTTACTCAAACATTCATCAGCAAATAATCTTCGGCAATTCTAGATATATCTTTATTTTCAATTGACCTAATATTTTAGTAATTCATTCTTTAAATCACTTTAATTTTAACAACTGAAACTCGACCTCTGCATTTCATCTTCAACTTTAACGATTGATTACGATAGTTTTACCTACTAGGTTTTTATCAACGGCCGATATTATTGCAATATATATCAAACGGTTAATATTATCCTCGATTTTCATTTCATAAGAATATTAATAATACTTTTTATTGATCAAAATTTTATCTCAACTTTTTACTAGGAACCATTTAAATATCAAATATCAATAATGGACGAACAGCCAATTGTTTTAGATCAAGGTACTGGATTTGTAAAAATTGGGCGTGGAGGTACTAACTTTCCAGACCACACATTTCCCTCTATTGTCGGACGACCCATTCTACGAGCAGAAGAACGGGCAGACGAGACAACCAGCCAGCTCAATGGAATTGAAATCAAGGACATTATGTGTGGTGACGAGGCAAGTGCGGTGCGTTCACTCCTCCAAATTTCCTATCCTATGGAAAACGGAATCATCAGGAATTGGGAGGATATGGAGCATTTATGGGACTATTCCTTCTACGACAGAATGAACATAGACACAAAGGGCAAAAAGATTCTGCTCACTGAGCCCCCTATGAACCCGCTTGCTAACCGTGAAAAGATGGTTGAGTGCATGTTTGAAAGATACGGTTTTAATGGCGTATTTGTATCCATTCAAGCCGTACTAGCCCTTTACGCACAAGGCCTAACTTCCGGTGTTGTCGTTGACTCTGGTGATGGTGTCACTCACATTGTCCCCGTCTACGAAAGCGTTGTTTTGAACCACCTCACCCGCCGTCTAGATGTTGCTGGTCGCGACGTTACTCGCCAACTCATCTCTCTTATGCTACGCCGCGGCTACGCCTTTAACAGAACTGCAGATTTTGAAACTGTAAGACAAATCAAGGAAAAGTATTGCTATATTTCCTACGACCTTGACTATGACACCAAACTCGCTAATGAGACCACTGTGCTTGTCGAAAAGTACGAGCTTCCGGATGGTCGTGTTATCAAGATTGGACCAGAGCGATTTCAGGCCCCTGAGTGCTTGTTTCAACCCCATCTCGTTGACTGTGAACAACCCGGTATTGCTGAGTTTTTATTTAATACTATTCAACAAGCCGACGTCGACATCCGATCCAGTTTGTACAAGGCAATTGTCTTGAGTGGTGGCTCTTCCATGTACCCTGGTCTCCCATCTCGTCTGGAGAAGGAGCTCAAGCAACTATGGTTGACCCGTGTTTTGAAGGGCGACCCAGAACGCTTGGACAAGTTTAAGGTTCGTATTGAGGACCCTCCAAGAAGAAGACACATGGTCTTTTTGGGAGGCGCTGTTCTTGCAAACATTATGAAGGACAAGGAGCATTTATGGATTACAAGACAAGAATGGGAAGAATACGGTAAAAGTATTTTGACCAAGTTGGGTCCTCGATAGACTAATAAAATTATCATCTAGAATTTTATATCTATGTATAAATCATATATACAAAAATACAAATTATACATTATTTTTTCAATTGAATCTTTTAATGTTAAGCCACCAAAATTTTGAATAGCTTGGTTCGGCATTACGATAGATCAAACTTATATGATCATAAATATGTAACAATAACAATACTTATTGGCTTTCAAAAGTAATCATTTTCAGTTTCATCATTAAAAGGGGGAGGGTTTTTTATCCCCCTGCTATCTTTATTTTCAATTTACTCCAGAAATATTTTTAAAACTCATCTCCAGAGTAGGCAGTTTTTTTTCAGGTCATCATCATCCAGTAATCCGTAAAAATAAAGAATATCTTGCTCAAAAGAATGCGAATTGAATTGGTTTTGATTATCAAAGCAAAGACTATTTTGGGTTTGTTCACCGTTACAATTCCGATCACAAACTACCTGGGAGTTTGTTTGAACAGATCGGTATTCAACAGGAGTGGTATTACTTGAGTCCGGAATGGATTGTTGGTGTTGATTAGCCGACTGAAAGATCGGGGGTTGTACATTTCCACAATTCTGTTCTTGAAATAATGAAGATCTTTCATTTTCATGAGTTAACTGGTATTCGGCAGTACAGGTACTATGGAGAACTGGAAAACGTTGTGGAAGTTGATGCGAAACAACCTGAGAGGAAGGAAAACTTTGAGGTTGGTGCTGTTGTTGAATTATTGGGGTAATTGAAGTAATGGGAGTAGAAATAATGGGAGAAAGATATGGATTCGGAAAAAAAAGCTATTTTGTGCCATTAAAGGATAATAGTTAGGCTAGAGGTTGTGTTGTTCTGGAAGTAATTCAGGAGGAAGTTCTAGAGTTATAGAGTTTCTAGTAGCTGAAGAACCATTGTGTCTAGATCTTTTTGAAGGCCTCTTATGAGTCTCAAAATCATTAGAGACTGTCATAATTGACCAACTTGCAATTTTCAATTATCAAACTACAAAACAAATTCAAGAAAGAAAAAAAAAATAAAAGGAAGAAAAATTGAGAAATCAAAACATGCAAAATGTACTTGAAAAACTTGATAAATTTTTCACTTTTCAGTATTCATAATAGGTTATCAACAATCTATCTTTGCTAAAAGTGAGTTCATATTACATTAAAAACATATGTAACTGTAACACATCTACTATGGTAACCAAAACAAAAACAAAAAAAAAAAAAATGTTTACCACTCTTCTAATTTCTCAAGTTTACTTCTTAGTCTTATAACAACCTGTAAGCATGACAGACAAACGGTATCTTAAAGAGAGTTTCAATGTATTTGTTGTGCGCAGTTCTAATTTCCCATGAAAAAAGAGGCTTTCTAAGTATGTATAATAATATCGTGATTTATTTTATGCTCTTTGGCCAATGAGACAACTTCAAAACACCACTAGTCTGTAAAGTCACTCGAGAAAAAACCATGAAATAGATTATCGAACTTCGCTTGAATCGATATAGGCATGTCAACTGCTTTCAAATTGAACGCTCTTAGCCAAGTA
The DNA here is from genome assembly GCA_000817185.1 of Magnusiomyces clavatus CNRMA 12.647. Classification (NCBI taxonomy): domain Eukaryota; kingdom Fungi; phylum Ascomycota; class Dipodascomycetes; order Dipodascales; family Dipodascaceae; genus Magnusiomyces; species Magnusiomyces clavatus. Next base: position 197,390 of record CBXB010000096.1, read on the forward strand.
AAATATATTGAGTCTAAAGCGGCCAACAGATATGAGTCTACCGATCCTTTTAGGGACCAAATTATTACTTCAATTAACAAATCGGTTCTATGCAATTCCTAAGCTTTGTTTTTTTTTCTTTTTTAACTGGTTCAGATGATAGTATAACAACTTATTGGACAGTTCAAAGAATTTTTTTAATTTTGACAATCGCCATCTATCGAATAATGGAAACAATATACAAGTTCATATGGTTAGGACTTCACTTACCGATATCTCTAATTTGTTTTGCTTTTTGTTTTTTGCCATTAGAGAGGGGACGCTTTAAAGTAGACACTAAAAAGTGTGGAGTTAAAATATTTTTTTTTCTTTTTCTTCTTTTTTTTTTTTTTTTTTTTT
>CBXB010000097.1:27592-56534 GCA_000817185.1 Magnusiomyces clavatus CNRMA 12.647
TTTTTTTTTTTTTTTTTTTTTTTGTGTGTATATTTTTATGATTGTTTAAAACTTTACCTTGACAACTTCAGGACGACGGTTTGGTTCAGCAGAGACTGATGGAATTGCGACGGCATCGGCAAGTCCTACATTATTAATCGAAATAATTAGCAATTGAATGAATGTGTGATAAATGGCAAAGTAAACGTACTCGAAATGTATTGAGATTTGAGAGCATCAACTCTATACAGCAATTGAAGATAAGATAGATTGTTAGATAAGTAAGTAATGGCAAAAACATATACATATAAGCATACTTTTCAAAGTATTTTTGAATATTTTCTTCAGACATTGTATCGAATTGTTTGAAAGTGATAGATAAAGGTTTGAATTGAAAAAATAAAAAGTTTGCTTTTTGTTGTAAAAAAAATATTAAAAAGAAACAAGATGAATGAGAAAATGATGAGAAAAAAAAAAACAACGGAAATCACAAAAAAAGAAATGTTATTACAAGCTATGATTGTTACATTATTTGTTACAGGTTACTGATTTTTTTTATTTCAAAAAAAAAAAAAATTTTATATTCCGTCAAATCTTTTTTTTTTCTTTAATTTTTTTCCAACTTTTTTATTTTTATTTCTCAAGATTTTGTATTTTGACATTATTAATATTTTTTTCTTTGTTTTTAATTTATATCCATATAATTATTCATTTATTTTAGATCTCAATTGTTCTATTCTTTTTTTTTTTAATTTTTTATATCTTGTTTCATTTGTTGCGATTAATCAATTAATTGTTCAATCATAACCGGCTATTTTCAAATCTCAAATTTCTAATCAATCATCTGTTGTTGGTCTATCTATAATATAATTTTTTTATTCCTCTTTTTAAAGCCTAGCATATAAAATCAACTCTGTGTTTTAAATAAATAATCCTATTCATACTTTTTTACAAAAAAACTTTTTATCATATTGTGCATTATGTCTGAATCATCTGTCGCCCCAGCAACTCCAACTTCTTCCATCTGGAACCGTCGCACTAAGTAAGTATTAAACGGTATTCATTCTATAATTATATTAATATCTGATGCTCTCATGCGTAACTTGTTTTGAGTTGTATCAGAAACCTCTTTGTTTCTTTTTGTTTTCCCAATATATTATCATGCTGTGAAAACTGTATTTGTTTATTAAATTACTTTATACAATATTCTAACCCTATTTTAAAATTGTTTTAGTGAAAAATCTACTTTTTTGGCATCAACAGGTGCAAGGTTAACTCCAGAATCATCGCTTTCATCGAACAACCACCCTGATGGCAATAATCAACCCTCTCCTTCTTCGGCTCAAAAGTATCAGCCACCCAAAAGACACCATCATCACCATAATCACCACTCAAAAAAGCACGCCAACAAAGTTGCTTATGATGAAGAAGGAAAGGTCATTATTGATGCGCCACCAGGCTCCCATGTTCTCACCAACTCATGGACCATCTGGTTTATGAACAGAGGACCTGGTGTCAAGATTTCAAATTATCTTGATGCTACAAAGCAACTCGATACCTTTTCAACAGTCGAGGAGTTTTGGCAAATCTACTCTCATCTTAAAAGAGTAGACAGACTTCCATTTACTAGTGAATTTCAAGTCTTTAGAAAGGGTGTCAAACCTATGTGGGAGGACCCCGTCAACGTTAATGGAGGGAAATGGGTCTTTAGAATCAAGAGACCTTTCAAGCTTTACCCTAATCATAACAACATTAGCAATGTCGATTCACCTAGTCACAGTCTCACTTCAACTCCAACTACGTCACACGCTCATTTGAATTCTTTAGCAGCTTCTGCTTCTTCCGCTGATGGCACTACTACCCCAACTCATCAACAGCAAAAATACCCAGGTAATCAAGCAAGAATCTACGCAAGACTACTATGGGAAAAGCTATTACTAAGTATGATTGGTGGCGTTTTGATAGAAGACGCCCAAGTCGATTCAAACGAAATCACAGGTATTGTAATGAGTGTCCGTAAGGACGAAGACATTTTAAGTATCTGGACTCGTTCCCGAGTACACGGTGAAGGTAACACTGCCGTTCGTGATGCAGTCAAGCGATTGCTTGATTTACCCGATTCCCAAGTTTTTGAATTCAAAAACCATTCAGAAAGTATCAAAGAAGGTGCTCAGAAACAAGCATTATACAACAGCACCCATGGCACTAACAGCACTACTAATAATCCCAATGGAATCCCAAATCACCACAACCATCATAACAACAATCATGCAAACAGCAATGGAGGTACTCCCAATGCTCCAAAAAGTGCCAATTACTGGAACTCTTCAAACACTACTAGCGCAGCTAGCATAGTTTCGGCTTTTCAAAACTTATCATCCCCTTCTCCATCTTCTTTAAACAGCATATTTTCTCAATCAAACAACTCTTCCTCATCTTTGTTACGATCATCATCTCCATCCCCTGTATCATACTCCAATAGATTTAGTATTGCCACAGCAGCTCCTGGAGCTAATAGACCAAAATCTCCATGATAGATTTATACAACGTTTATTTTTTATCGGTATATACTGCAACAATGTAGCTATATATATATATATATATAAATAACATTTTATAATATCATTATCAATTAAACATTGTTTGATGTGCTTTGTCTTGAAACTTAACAAAAATTAAAAAAATAATTTACCATGTGTGAAGAACAAAAAAAGCATTTGCCTATTAGCGGAATCGAACCGCTGACCTTTGCATAAGCTCATAATTCTTTGAAAATTGTGTTTTCTTTACGAGTGCAACGCTCTACCCCTAAGCTAAACAGGCAACTTTTCGCCAATTTTTGAATGTCTCCCAATAGATGCTCTACTTTTTTAAAATTATTTGATTCTTCAAGTAAAGCATTTGTTATTTGAACTATTAGCTGGTTTTCCGTTTAAGTATAATTCAACGTTATGTTTGCTAAATTTTATTGAGTATTTAGTCAACAACAAAGCCATTGTTATTTAAATATTAGTTTTTCTAACACAATAAATTATTACACTCCTTTGCTTTTGCTTCTCTTTCTTAAATCTTCTAAAATTGATAATTATCAACTCAACCAGAACTTGCTTAAATTATTCCATTGCTTTGAAAATTGATTGCTTGTCTAAAATAAAATAATAATATAAAAAATCTATACTAAATGCCGGCACATAAATCTTTGCCAGAAAATGCCAGAAGTATGCAAGATTCTTCTCAACCACGCCCCCGACACAATTCGGCTCCAATAGTCACTCCAGCAACGGTGTTGGGTATCTATTCCAACAGTGATTCAGCTGCTTCTATCAACTATCATATGAGTTTGGGCAATGCAGAATCCAGTAATCAAAATGAAGAAAACGTTTGTCAGCAACCAGCAATAGTAGAAGGAAAGTTTACACGACTCATATCTCAAAATTACATGATTTCACCAGCAGCCAAAAGCCGGTACATAAAAACAATACACTTTGGTGACGAAGATACTCACACTGAAACTATTAGTGATATTAACAATCCTCAATTTACCAAACAAACTGATGACCTTAGGCTTAATAATTCAGAAGAAAATTTGATTGCTGATATCAAAAGACTACAATTCTTGAGAGAGAGTTCCAAAAACTCAGGGTCGTTAATTGATAAACTCTATAAGCTTGGTTCAAAAAAAACCGATGAAGGTGAAATTGTTGAAATCCCTAACGTTAGATCCACCGATCGGCCAAAAAAAAGGCAAAAGGTTAGAAAATCAACTAGGCATAACTTACTAGCAAACATTTCTTCAGAGTTTGACCAAAAGTTTAGAAAGTATGATGACTCAAAAAACATACATTACAACGAAAAAATTGGTGAAACCTCTTTTTCAACAAAAAAAGATGTTTCAAGTTCTATTACAAATGATGAATTTGTTATTCTTCATCTTACGAGCTATATGGAATTTGTATTTGAACTAATCAGAGATGAGGGTGAACTAGAAATATCTGATTTTCTTCACTCAGTTCTCCGTACCTTTTACCTGAACAAAAGCCGATGGGGAGATACTTATAGAACTGTTCAGGATTTTCTTCAATCTCGTTATCCCCAATACTGTTTTGGCTTGAAAAAATTGCATAATCTGCTCACGCTTATGCCAGTGCCATATGGTATCAGACCTTTTAGCTCATCAGGTATTTCTGACTTAAACTATCAGAGTCAGCGTTTTGAGCCCTACATTTATCAGAATATGAATTTTGATAAATATCTATTTGATAATTTTATTAAAAAAACAGTATCAGACAGTCGTATTCCAATCGCCGTATCAAAAGCTTTTCAAGAAGAAAAAAACCACAACATTCTTCATCGATATCTCTACGACTTAAAATTTCCATCTGATAGAACAGAAATACAACGTTGTGGGGAAACAAATGGTTCAACCAATATAGCATATGACTATGATGCTTTTCTAATGAAACAAGAATTAGGAAACTTGTACTTTACAGAAGCGTTCTGTGAATCAATAGCCACTCAGTTTTCATACACAGATAAAAGTGATGCTGAACTTTCTCTGCTAACTAACAGAAAAAATTACAACTATCCTAGTTATCCCCATTTTTCAGGAGTAGAAAGGGAATTGACTTTGCCAATTACCATTGATAAAAATGACAATGGTGACAGTTGTTTAGATATCAATGTTAAAATGCCATACGATCCTATTCTTATATCTGGAGAAATAATATATTATCACAAACAGATGTGTGACTTAATGAGTTCATCTGAATCTTTAGAAAACTGCTATAAAAAAACTACAAAGTTTGTGAAAGATATTGCTAAAAAATGCGCTGATAAATATAGGCTGAATTTTTTATTAGAAAACAATAAAGATGCAGAACTTTCAGTAGGTAATAATGCTTTGCCGTTTTCAAGATTTCCTGCTATTTCCAGAAACACAGAAGCAGTATCCAGTGTCAACAACATCAATTCCACTTTACCTAAAATAGATAACGGTTTCAAAAACCACGCATTTCAAAACATAAATGTTCAATCAAATACCGACTCCAGTCTTGAGGCTTTTGCTAAAATAAAAGCCGAGTTAGACTTAAAATTCTCTTCAGGTTACTCGACTCCGACAACTTTTCATAATGAGAGTTTTTTTACCTTGCAGCAGCTACCTGCCATGCTTATGCTGTTTTAGATAGATTTTCCGAACCGCAACACACAATAATGCCTCTCAAATTTTTCCCGCAAGAGGAACATGCTATTAGGCTCATACACCTATGGGACCGGATTGCCAATTATCACGATGTAGAACACAAAAATTTGAGAAAAATAAGACTTTTGGAATTAAGAAACAATAGATACATACATCCTGTCTCAAAAGTAAATTACCATTCTGCAAAAAGTGACGAGTCAATATTAGGTGAGCTTCAAGTCGGTATAAAATTTGCCACTATGATGCTAAAAGAGATTAGAATTTCGTTTGGTCCTGGTGGCTCTTACGCATCTTTGGAACACGACACATTACAGTTACCTAAAAATTATTGTCGTTTAATTATTCTTTTATGGCACACAGACATTCACAGGTTTGGCGTGGGACGTTACTTTGCAGAAATCTTTGCAATTCTACAGAAAAATAAAAAAATAATGAAATATATTGCTAATTTCATTAATATCTGGATTGTTCTTTGTAGATCTGCTTCGCCAAACCAATTACAGAGACTCTTAGCTGTGCTTTACATCCCTTTTGAAGATAAAGATTATGTTATAAACTCTTCTCCGTGGTTGTACTTATAATTTTTAATACAAAACAGAAAACTTGTAGAATAAATTTTATACTTAAGCAAGTGTATTTTAGTAATAATTAAAAAAGTTGTAGAAAAAAATCTCCCGAGCGTGAGTCGAACACGCGACCTCAAGATGACAGGTTTACCATTACAGTCTTGCGCTCTACCAGCTAAGCTATCGAGAGTAATTCTTGTAAAACGATACTTAGGCTTGTACAAGTTGACTGTTTATTGTTGTAATTTTTTTCATTGTTGATAATAATTAATATAACGGCTTTTTTGAAAACCGTTTTTTTTTTCAATTATCAATGCTAAAATATTTTTTTTCAGAATTTAGGCAAGAAATATTAATGCTGTTCCTCAAATATCAGTTATCCAAAAAAAGCCTTCTATCTGCGGCTTAAAATCTGATCAATGTATTCCTATTTGGGCCCTCTCATTTATTTAAAAATTACCAGAAAACAGCTGAAATTAAAGATTTTTAAAAAGATATCATGTCTTATAAATACAATCAATATTCTTCAAAAATGAAAATTATTATCTTTTCTTACATTTGTATTCATTTATATTCATATCCAAATCTTGCATCTTCAAAATGTCTAATATTTGGGAAAGGATTTCAAGCTTATACAAAAATAACATCAAAGCACATACAGACCAAGAAGAGCAAAAATTTGACCAATACTTTAAATTTGAAATAAACGATTTAAAAAGAGAACGTTCGGAATTTGAATTTGGAGATGTGGAGAGTTTAAAATTTTCTATCAACACTCAAAACAATAGCACTTTTTCGACAAGTACAAACATTGAACCATCAGAAAAGGATGAGAACTTAGAGCCCATTAGAAGAAGTCCAAATTTATTCAAAAAATATATAATTCTAATTTCGGTTATGGCAGGAAGTTTTGTTTGTGGCTGGGATATGGGAACAATCTATGATTTTATTGATATCATCCCAATGACTGTGTCACCGCACAACTACTCTCAACAGTTTACACCTTCTATCAACTCAACAGTAACTATAATAAACCATCTTAACCAAGATTATAGATATGAAGGTATTAGCTCAGATCTTATTGAGCGAAGAATGCAGTATAGACTTTTATATACAGTCAGCAGTTTGGGGGCAGCAGTAGGAAGTATAATGTTTTGCCAATTTGCTCAAAGGTTTGGCCGCAAGTCTGCACTTGTGATAACGGTAGTTGGTTTAATGATTACATTGTTGGCACAGGCAATTTTTTTCCAATCTATGACTGTTTTAATTATTTTGAGATTAACCATAGGGATATTTTTAGGAGCACTAACTTTCCTATGTCCTCTCTACATTATGGAATTTACACAATCGACAAATTGGAATTGCATGCTGGGATTGATTGACTACCTGAATGCTTTTGGCTTTTTAATTTCAATTTGCATTTTACTTGGATCAACTATAATAATAACAGAAAGCTCAGAACCTGTTTCTTCAACTTTGCAACCTCTATTTAAGGGATACAAATACATTACAAAGTCGTCTCTCTACATTATGTTTCCAGTTCTAGTTGGATGTTTGATTTTATTAGTGATGGGAATTGTCATTGTTTTTTTCTTACCAGAATCCCCATGCCATTTAATTTTCAAAGAAAAAAAGGAGAAAGCCAATAAAGCAGTGGCAAGAATAACCGGAATGTCTCCTAAAAGCGATTACGTTCGACAAGAAATTGCAAAGTTCGAATTAGAAGTTAAAAAGCCAAAAAAAGACCAGTGTTTAGACAAGAAAGAATACAGAAAAAAAGTTGGTTTGTCGCTGCTTTTAGTAATCCTTGCACAGTTTGGAGGAATATTTTACTTGATTGATTACCTGTTGTACAAGCTAAGAACATCAGAATTCAAATATCGAAATCTAGGAGTTATTGGATTCACGGCCATAAATGTGCTATTGTCATTTCTAGTCATGCCAGCAAATTTGAAATGGGGCAAGAAAAAAATAATGATGTTTGGATCTTTTACTTTGTTAATTACAATCACAATATTTGCAACTCTGGGAGTGTTGGTCGTTCAAACAAATAAACCTTTGAAAGTGCAAAAAGAAGCAGTAGAACTTTTAATGTTTGCTTTATGTTCTTTCAGCATTATTGTTTACAACTTTACTTGGGCTGGAGCCCCAATATCAATAATTTGCAAGACTTTTTCACAACGATCCAGAACAAATATTTTCAGCTATGGCTTGGCATTTGATTGGGTTATAATTTTTGTTGCAAACTTTGCTTTACCCTTTTCAAGAAAATATTTGGGCTATTACTTTGGATATTTTTTGGCAGCATTTAATTTAGCAGGGCTGTGGGTCCTGTTTAGATATTTTGGAGATTCAAAAAAACTAAGCGAATCAAATTATAACCTCAATTGCGATCTAGAGAAGGCACAAACAAGTAGAATTGATAATCGTTTCTTGATCTGATTACCTAAATAAATAGTTTAAATTGAAATTTTGCATTTTTTTTTTTAGATACAAAAAATAAAAATATGATTATCTAATTGAATTTGTTTTCGTGGGGGTAAATAAAAGTAATTTCTCAGCCGTATGTCACCGAGCTCTGCCTACTTCTTTCAAAACCTCATTAAATACAGACAACAAAAATGTACAGTGAAAATCTGTTTAATTTCTATTGTTGAAATCTTTACTTTACTTTCTTTATCAATTTCAAAATTTGAATCTTTACGTGCCATAACACTCAGCATATTGTAAAGGTTGCATGGTTGAGGTTCAAAATCCTCGGCATTAAGATGATTACACCACAGACTTGACCGGTTTTGTCAAGATAAGCGGAACCGACAAATCTCAAAATGCGGGGGTAAAAAAAACCAATTATACTAAGAAATGTGGGAAAGTCTCAAAGTCTCATCAATTTCGGCCCCTCATTTAATAAGACTTCGCCTTTTGAGATTTTAGAGTTATATATAGTCTAGAAAGTCTATAACTCTGTTTCAATTTTTTTTTATTTCCATAAATTTCTGTTTTCCTCAATATATTCATCCATATTCAACAATGACTCCAATTCCTGCAAAAGTAATTGACAAAGAAAAGCGTCACTTTGTGTATCCTTTAGTCACAGATAAAGATGTTAAAAATGAAGGCTCAGGATTTGTTAAACATTACAAATTTATTGAGCACCCATCTAACGTGCCCCAAGGTGTTGCCTTACAAGGAACAGAAGAGCCAGGGTTCTCTCCGATTTACAGAAATTCTCGTGACCCTTCCAGATTGGTATCAACACCACATCTTAAAATCAAGACTGCAAAAGATATGTTTGAAGTCTCTGTTAAAGAGAATTCTGATTTTGATTGTCTTGGTGAAAGAAGATTTAACCAATCGACAAAATCCTGGGATAACTTTGAGTTTGATTCATATGCAAAAACTGCCGAGAGAGTGAAAAATGTTGCTTCGGGCTTGATTGGAATTGTCAAGAAACATTTGGGTGGAATGGTGCCTCAAGACTTTCAATACCCAGTTGGATTATATGGTCCAAACACCAGAAATTATGTTTTGACTGATCTTGCATGCGTTGCTACAGCATTGCCATCTGTCCCATTGTATGATACGTTGGGCCCTGACTCCTCCGAATATATAATTAACCTGGTTGAAATGCCTATTATTTTTGCTTCATTGGCCCATATCCCATACCTGCTGTCTGTTAAGCACAAGACTCCATCTCTCAAAGTTATTGTTTCATTAAATGATTTGGAATATCCGGATTATATTGAGCATCCCAACGTCTCCAAAAGAGCTTTGCTTAATGAATGGGCTAAATCGGTTGATAATGAAGTAGCTCTTTATAGCTTCTCCGATGTCGAGAAGCTTGGAGAGGAATCCCCCCAACAATTACGAGAACCCATTTCAGATGATACATTTACAATCAACTTTACTTCAGGCACAACTGGGAAGTTTCCTAAGGGTGTCATCCTTACACATTCCAATCTCGTTGCCAGCACAACCCTACCTAGGTATAATAATATTCTTGATCTTGATTCTGAAAAACAAAGTGTGTATCTGTCATTCTTACCTTTAGCACATATCTATGAGCGCTGCAACATCCATAACTTTTTGTCTATGGGTGTTAAAATTGGTTTCATACACGGAGAAGTCCAAGAGGCTCTGTTTGACGATCTTCGTGTTCTAAAACCAAGTTTGATTTGTGGCGTTCCTAGAATTTGGAATCGGCTTGTTGTTAACCTAAAAGCTACAACAATCGATGCCCCTGGTGAAATGGGTGAAATTTCCCGGCAAGCATATAAAGAAAAGCGTGAAAGACTTCTTGAAACTGGTGATTTCAATCATCCCAAATGGGACGAGGTCTGGTCTAAAAAGTTGAGGCAACAATTGGGTATGGACAATACAAGTACCATCATTTCGGGCGCGGCTCCATTGGCTGCAGAAAGCGAGGAATTTCTAAAGTGTGCTTTGGGTGTCGATGTTTTGCAAGGATATGGCTTGACTGAAACCACTGCTGGCACTTCTGTAACTATGAAACACGACAAAGGAAATGGTACAGTTGGACCTCCACTTCCTCTTTGTGAAGTCAGACTCAAAGATCTTCCTGAGTTAGGATACTCTATTCACGATAAACCTTATCCTCGAGGAGAGCTACATATCCGTGGACCCAATATTTTTAGAGGATATTACAAAAATGACGAAGAAACAAAAAAAGCCATTACAGAAGACGGCTGGTTTGCTTCTGGAGATGTTGCTAAAATTGACAACCTGGGAAGAATTCAAATCATTGACCGTGTCAAAAACATGTTTAAGCTGGCTCAAGGAGAGTATGTCGGACCAGAGCGTATCGAAGCACTTTACCAATCTTCATCTTCTTTAATTGCCCAAATTTTTGTAGATGGCAACAGTTTGGAAACCTATCTTGTTGCTATTGTTGGTATTATGCCTGAAACGTATTGCGCATTTCTTGGACAAGATTTTGGTATTCATATCAAACCTGACGAAATACATAGACTAAAAGAAACTTTCAAGAGAACTGATGTTCGAAAGGCATTTTTGCAAAGAATAAACATGGAAGTCAAATCAACTGGATTGAAGGGCTTTGAGTTGGTCAAAAACTTGACCTTATACATTGAACCTTTGAATATAGATAATGGCGCTCTAACATCAACACTGAAAGTTAAGAGGCCTCATACTAAAAAACTATATGCGGCTGATATCCAAGCCATGTATAAAGAAGGACCATTGATAGACAAGCCAAAGGCTTAATCAAGAAAAAAAAAAAAAAAAGAATTGTCTACTATAGATAAAAAATCATATATTTATATAAATGAAAATGTTTATATACACTCAAATTTTTATTGTGTTCTATGCAGTTATTTGTCATTTTCTTGTTTTCTTGTATAAGCATTGTTTGATCTAATCCATTCTTTAGCAATTTTATCCTTTAATCTTGATCCTGGACCCCATTCAACCATTGCCCAAAAGTGTTGAGCATCAAACTTGGGAGCTTCTACAAGTCTCTTTTTAAATGGAGATGAATACTTGGATAAATCAACTTCAGAATCATTTTGGATTTGTTGTTGGGCAGTTGTATCTTTTGATGAATCAGTATCTTCCGTTTCCCTCTGAGTGGTAAGCTTGAAGTAAGACTCGGGTAGAGGTTTAGTTTCCTCAAAGGTTTCCCAAGGTCTGTCACTCTGTGGAATAGGGGACCACTCACGTTCAGTCAACCAGGACTTTGATCCAGTCATTTCTTTCAATCGAGAGACAGCACGTTTATATGCAAACTTTTCATCCTCACCCGTAAAGGCAGAAGTTTTTCTAAAGTTTGGTGTTGTCTTTGAGTTTTCGTTTGATGCAACGTCTTGAGCAATTGAGGTAGTAAGGAAAGATTCGTCATTGTTGTTATGATATTTGTTTGGAGCTTGGGGCGTGGGAGTGACCTTGGTTGGTTTTGTAGAACTGTCGTTAGAAGGTTCATCTTTAAAGTCAGAAGTTTCATCATATGAAGCAACGTTGGGTCTAAATGGATTCTCTAAATCTTGATAAGCTTTGGCAAATGCTTCTTGGGCACCAACATCATCGCTTTCTATTTCCTCTTCTCTAGCATCTTTAAAAAACAAATCTTCTGGAGGAACATCAGCTCTAATAACCAATTTACATTTAGACTCGTATAGGGCATCAAGCAAAGTGATAAATCGTCTTGCTTCGTTTTTTTGATATATGGTCAAGGCGGGAATATTGTCAATAATAAAAGTGTGATATCTGCTTGCAAGTGAGATGTAGTCGGGGGCTGATAAATAAGACTTGCATATATCATCAAACTGAAAGTATGCCACGCCCTCGTTTGCCCAGGGCACTTCTACCTTGTGTCCATAGACAATGACTTGATCTGGATGACTTGTCTTTAAGTCCGTAGTCAAATCTTGTAGAATGTAAGCCCATTTGTCTTCATTTTCCTTTGTGTTGAGAATAAAATAGTTAATGTTATCTTCAATTTGTTCGTCTTTCTCATGGTCTAAATTTAGTTCCGAATCGAGTTTCTTTAATTTTGATTCCTTTTCTGAAAGCAAAACTCTCCAATCATTGTTACTCCTCATGTCATAAGCGACACACCTAGATTTAAGAATTCTGAAAAATGTAGCAAATTGTTCTTTCCTAAATTCGGTGGCGTATAATTCCTCTGGAAGTCTGTTGGAAGTGGCAACTAAAACACCACCTAGTTTGAAAAAAAACGTAAATAGGGTTTGAACCATCTTGGCTGCGGCAATATCTGGCAGCATAAATTCATCCAACAGCAGAATTGGATTCTCGTCAACCATCTTTTCTGCAAGTTGAAGTAAAATAAAATCGTTTTGTAAACGAAGTTTGGATAAGCGTTTAGAACCACGTATTCTTTCTTCTGAAACCTTATGAATGTGAGCGTATAAACCTAACATGAAGTTGTTGTAATGGAGACGGCGTTTCGAAATATTGGGTAGGGAATCATAGAATAAGTCAATAAGCATAGATTTCCCGCATCCTACTTCTCCATATAACAGGAGGCCTTGTGGAGCCGTCGAGTTGAACAACTCTTGTTCATCTGATAATTGTTTGATGATTTTATTCGACTCTTCATCGGGCATGTACCAAGCTCTTTTTACACGATTAAAGATACCGTCTGATTCTTGGGCTTCAGGATGTTCTTTAGCATACTGTTCTGCCAGGATTTCGCGAGCACGTTCTTCTTCTTCCCTCTTGTCAAGTAATCTTGAGAGCTCCCTGATACGATTTTTGAAGTTTGGTGGCGGACTATAATCAATAAGTCTTTCTGAAAGTTTCTGAAGTTCAACAGCTGCTCTAAATTGGGCTTCATCAGGATACAACTCACCTGTTGCAACTTTTTGTTGATAAATATGGAGTGGATCCGTCAAAGCAAGGGAAGTAGTAGAGTATAGCCTGGCTGATAAAACACGAACCAAGTGCTTTGATCCATAAAGTGCAAAAGATGATCTGTAGCAGTACATTTGTCCAAAAAATAAAAATTAGTTGTTTGAATACATTTGCTATCTTTAAAATATTAAGTTTTGAGTTTTCAAATTTCCAAGTTTTAAATAGAAATTCCCCGGTTATTGGTTGAAATAGTTTCCTAGTTACCCTACAACAATTTTTTTTTGTTTTTTTTTTTTTTTTGTTTTTTGTTTTTTCTTTGATATTTTTCTTTTGAAACTTTACTTTATTTCATCTTTATTATTTTACAATAAAGCGAATTATTAAATTCAATATAAAAAATATATCGTTCAAAACATGTCTTCGAAATCATCCTGGTTTACTGTTCCAAGACCAATTAAATCGGTTTTTGATAAATTTCCTCTTCAAACATATCCAGCTTCAGATCTGCCAGATTCGTCTTTATACACAGAGTCAAAACCAATAGAAGAAAAAAATGGCAAAAAGTTAAAGCTTTATGTATACAATTTAATAGAAACTGAGGAAGGCACTGAGATTCCGTCTGATCCCGAGAGTTTAGAAATCTGGGGCTTATTAAAGTTAAAAAGCTTAGGCGAAAAGCTTCAACTAGTCAAATCATCAGTACACGGTTCACCAAACAACAAAATCCCATACTTGATTGAGCAAGTAGAAACCCCGGAGCTAGGTAAGCCTAACAAACGTATCTACGGAACAACCAAAATCATATATAAACAGTTGATTTCTTCCAAAGCAGGGCAATCAACTGTATACCGAAATATGATCAAAACCATACTTGAAGACGCATGGATAATGACTTTAACCTTCGAAAAGGAGTCGACAAAGCTACAACATGAAATTTATGGGCAGGGGTGCTATCGTTTTAAAAATATACAAGCTTCTCCAAACGAAACCAAGAATGTAGCGAAAGAATTTCCAGGGTTTGTCGAGAATTTTCTAAATGGAATTCTTTATAATGATTTAATTTCAAAACTACAAGTTCGATATCCGGCTATAGAATCTTACGCCTTCAGCCTTGGCTGGAATACAACAAAGATGGAAAAAATAAAAGATGAAATCATAAGAAAAACAATTGAATGCTTTCAAGTATTTGAAGCATTGTTAGATGAGAGTGATACTGGATATTTGGGTAACGGGCTGAAGGGAGACCACAAAGATAATGACGATGAGGATGAAAGTGATGTATTAGAAAATGGTTTAGGACCATTAGATGTAAGTTTATTTGGCTACATCTACAGTATAATGAAATTTGCTCAAGATAGTGAACTTGGGCGGCAATTGGACAAGTTTGAATCATTAAAAAAGCATAGCGAAAAGGTTTATCAAGAGCTGAATAAATTATAATGTTGTAAATGTTTATTTTTAAAACGCATAGAAATAGATATTCAAATATTAAATAGTACAGACATTGTTATAAAAGATACATGATGAAATAAAGTTGCAATTGATATGTTTTATAATTGGATTCGATTTTGGCGGTTTATCAAATGCACTTGGAATCCGCAAAAGACGAGGAAAGCAAGATATATAAAAACAGCACCAAAAACAGTTTTGGCAACACTATAATTGCATTATTAGTATTAAGAGTAACCGATTAAATAGAAACAAAAAAAAAAAAATACTTACGCTTTTCCGTCTTTTGGATCATTAATGCTTCCTACCATACTTTCATGGCCAACATAAAAGAGCGAGCCGATGACTGATAGAATTATAATGCCAAAAACAGAGAGACCGGTGCAGAAGTAAGCACCAAAAGGCTATATGAAGACAAATTGAATTGTTAGCAAAGTACAAAACTTGAGATAATAAGGATACATACACCGACAACAGGTTTCATTTTATATATTTAGAGCTTATTGTATCAAAGAAAGATGAATATATGAAGATAAAAAGACTGTGTATTATGGGTGGTACTAAAAAAGAGAAAAAGGTTTTGCTTTCTCTCAGTTTGCAGCAGGTGTAGTCGTAACCACAGACAGAAAGGCAGGCTTTATTTGGTGGTTGTTGTTGTTGCAGAATATATGACACAGATTATGTGTAATTGCATTAAAATAGTAACAAACAGTGCAACATGTTATAATTATGTAATATAACTTTATTTTTAGCAATGTTTTATGTTCACGTGACTATAATTGTGATTTATAGGACAATAATAAGAGGTTTTAGTTTGTATAGTGGGATATTTTTATTGTTATTGTTATTAATTACAGCAGCACTTTATCGTATTTTCTATGAGGTTTTGCAGAGGAGTCTCTATCACCACCACCACACCAAAACAAGCTCTTTGACTAAATCTCCACTATTTTTGGCACTTTTTCTGACTTTTTGTGGATTTCATTTTTTTTATAAATTTGTTTTCAATTCCTCTCCTTTTTTCTGGTTTTTTTTTTATTATTATATTTAATTTTATTTCAACACACCAGTTTGTGACTTTTTCATCTTCTCCCTCTATCTTCATGGCCCTCTTTATGAACAACAATGGCTACAATACCTTACCACCAATCTGATCAGTTATATCAGCAACAACTACAGCTACAACAGCAACAACAACAACAACAACAACATCAACAACAACAACAGCAGCAGCAGCAGCAGCTTGAAAGCTCGGAATCACTGGGGCCTTTAACAAACATTCTTAATGAGCTCATTCAACGTATGTTATCATATTTTCCCTTTTTGATAAACTTTCAGCATCAAGCAGTCCTTATTTAGTAGCGATTCATGTTGGATCAACAAGCTAAGTGCAATTAAAATTAACCTTTATTTCTTTTTTAGTCAAAATTTTCCTGTCAATCGCACCAAATAATTTAAGTGGACGTCAGGGAATTCATAGACACACCCTCCCTAACAAGGAACAAATCTCTTGCGTAGTATGGAGAAACGTTTACTTCATTACCGGAACTGACATTGTTAGATGTCTTTCTTTTAGATTCGAAGCCTTTGGTCGCGAAATCACCAATCGTAAAAAGTTTGAGGAAGGTATTTTTTCGGATTTACGCAATCTAAAGTGTGATACCGATGCTGTTTTAGAACAACCTAAATCAGAGTTTCTAGAATTTCTCTATCGTAACAACTGCGTTCGAACTCAAAAAAAACAAAAGATCTTTTATTGGTACTCAGTAAATCATGATCGTCTTTTTCAGGATGCTTTGGAGCGAGATTTGAAGAAGGAACTAGCTAACAATCAACCATCCACTACTGCCGTGCGAGACCCAGCACTATCGTTTCAGTACGACTCCTCCAGAACTCTTCACGATCAGCTCCCCGAAATAATCAAAAAGTTTCCTCGACATTTAGCAGATCTGGCCGATGCATCAAGCGTAATGTCATCAACCATAAACATGCCATCTGGCCAAGTTCTTCAAATTCCTTCTCAATACTATCCTCCAGTGACTCAAATGGCTCCAATTCCAGGCATGCCTCCGCACGATATGATGGGAGCACCACAATTTATGGCTCCAGCTGGAACCCCTTTACCACCAGGTGTTCACCCAATGCACGCTCAACATCCCTCTTTTGCCGCAGCTCAAGCTGCTCAGATGGCAGTTGCAGTAGGAAATGGTATGCACCCTGGTGCAATACCCCCTGGTAGTGTTCCCATGCTCATAGGCCAATCATCTGT
Organism: Magnusiomyces clavatus CNRMA 12.647; assembly: GCA_000817185.1. Classification (NCBI taxonomy): domain Eukaryota; kingdom Fungi; phylum Ascomycota; class Dipodascomycetes; order Dipodascales; family Dipodascaceae; genus Magnusiomyces; species Magnusiomyces clavatus. The sequence goes on from CBXB010000097.1 coordinate 44,406, forward strand.
TTTACCATCTAGCGGAATGACCCCCTATATGCCTCAAGAAATGATGATTCCTGCTGAACAACCAATGATTCAAACAGTTGATGGAAGTTTTATTCCGTATAACGTTTTTGCTGCTCAACAGCAGTACGCTGCCATGCCTGTAGTTGGTCAAATGGCCAATGTTCAACAGACCATACCTACTAGCACTAGTAACAACATCGCAACAACTTCAGAAAATGTTTCAGCTAATGCAGCACCAAGTATCGCATCCACCACTAACGCTACAAATAGCTCCAACACTGCTCCTCAACTAGTTCAACCCGTCAACTTTTCCAACTTTTCTGTTGAGAAGCAAGATTTAAACAATGATGATAATAAGCAAGACTCTGTAAAGAATGATGAGACACAAAGCGACTTTCCGCTCGACTATGTTGCTCAAGTAGACAACCCTGAATATGACTCTGTTGAAGCCAAGCCTGAGTCTGTGGTCTCATATGGTGAATCACAACTTCGCCTCATATATCAGCAAGATGAAAATGGAAATCTCATGCCAATTCTTGTTCCCGTTTTGGAGCAACCACAAATACAATTACAGCAGCCTCAGAAAGTAAATGATACTTTCTCTTCTGAGCAAAATGAAGTTATTTCAAATAACAATAACAATAATAAAAGCTTTGATGAAAGCAATGACGATTTCAATAGCAATAGTAATAATCTCGATAATAACAATAATAATAATAATAATAACAATTACAATAACAATAACGACCTTAATAATAATTACAATAACGATCTTAATAATGAAGCGATATCTAATGAGTCTTTGCAGAACAATAATTCAAGTGGTAGTAATTTCCACTCGGTATTATATCCAAAAATTTCACACAACAAAATCTCTAAACCCAGTACAAGTGGGTCAACAGCCAAACAATTTAATAATAACACCGTTCACAATATTAACCGGCAGCAGCGAGCAGTAAGCAGTCACATCATGAATCAATTGGCCTCTTCAGGAACCAATGGAAATGGTAACTCACCAAATGGTACAAACAACTGTAGAAATCAGATAAATAACAATGTCAACTACAACAATCAAAGCTCAAGTAATACTGGTACCAACAATAATAATAACAACAGTAACAGCGGCAATAGCAGCTCGGAGTATCCTTCTCATAATGCATCATTTTTCATTCCTACTCCTTCAGAATCGGGATGTAGTGAGTACCCTCATGAATTTGATGTTTCAGAATTTGGGTCTCCAATGACTTCGTTTCGCAAACAGTCTGCACCACAGCATGTTCAACTACAAATGAAGGACACTAATAGATATTCGGCAGGCAGAGACAACAATACTCTGAGTGGAAGTAGAAATACTAGTGCCGGTTCTACAGTCATTTCAAACACAACGCCGGCACGAGTAACTTCTTCAGTGACTTCTGTAGTTGTGGGTTCGGGCCAACAACAGCAAGGAATGGAAGAGATGTTTTACTTAAACGACGAGTTGAACGGATATAGAATGTATTCTGGACAAGAGGAATACTAATGACATTTATTTATTATTTATTTTGAAAAATACCACCGTTGATCTCAACATAAGGACATATATACTCACTTTACAATTGTTTTTTTGTTTTTACTTTAATCTTTTTTCTTCTTTTTCTACTCAAGAATTCAAAACTCAACTTTTGAATAAAAAAACTCTGCTATTTATTTTATTTTATGTTATTTTTATATTTGTTTTGTTTATTATTAATTTATTTTGTGAAATATCTTGTATAATTTGGATATTTTAATTTTTTTTTTTTTTGTTTTTTACTCATTATATACTTTGTTTATATTTAGATATGTACAGTAAATGGGTTGGAATATTACAAACAAGATAAAACATGAGGACATTTCATTTAAGCTTGTTGTATTTTTAAAATTAATAATTTTGTTTATTTAGTCAATAAAGGGATGATCAAATGTCTTTTACATTGAATAAACAAGAAAGTTTTTATAAAAAAGTTTTTTTTAATATTTGAGAAATTACTTTTACAAAGTATCAGGTTATGCCGATTACTGGAATGAAAAAATAAAAAATAAATATCAAATTGATTATTCATAAACCTGATATTCATTTCTTCTCCTTTGATCAATTGACTATTTATATTGTCGTAAAAATAACAATAGTTTTTTTTATAATTTAATATGTCGAAAATACGAATTGTTTAGACTCATTTAATTAAAGAAGTGAATTGGTTTAATTGAATCTGCAACCTACTGAATTACACAGGCGATCTTTAAAAGTATGAATCTTTATATAGATAGTCAGAATGAAATACAAAACAATAAAAAGCCTATGAAAACAAAAGATAATAAACTTCTTATCAAACATATTCGGAAAAGACACTATAAAAATAACTGTAATTTCTTTTTCTTTTTTAATTATGGTTCTGTAACCGAATTAATGCAAAATTTGTTAAAGAACATAAACAATGTATAAAATAATATAAGGTAAAAAGACTAAAAAAAAAATACTAGAAGTAGTTATAATAATAATAATCAGTTGTATATGAAGTGAAATGTATTACCATGTTACTTGTAATAAAGTATTACGTAATCATGTTTTTATTATATATAGACCTATGTAAATTTTTCACGACTAGTTGATTCTTCTTCTGGTCGATATGCCTGTTTCATAGTTAATATATTAGTTTTCACTTAGAAACAACTTAGATTTGGCAAGCAAAGCAAAACATAACAAAACAACTTTAGTATAGTTAATTGTTGTTGTTAATAATGGTTTATTTTTCCAATTTCGCCAACACTTTATATGAAATTGACATTTAACTAACCTAATAAAGCCAATATTGAACTTTATGATTGGTGATAGTTTACTACCACAAAAACAACTAAAAAAGTCATGTATTGTTATAAGTTCAAATAGGTGAAAGTCATTTGAAAAAAATAATTTTGATTTCATATTCTCCTGCCCTTCTACCTTCTTTTTTATATCATGAATATTTATGCCTTATTTTTTATTTTACAAAAGAAAAAATCTTGGAATAGAAAAAAATATAAACGAAAAAAAAAAACCACCAAAAAGTTGCCATTTATAACAACTCAACAGTTACTTTTAATATTATTACTACCATTTAGGCAATATATTGAAATATATATATATATATATATATATAACTCAGAGGCTGAAGCATAAATAAAATTTAGTATTTACTGTGTTATTTATTGCATAAAAAAATAATTAGTTAAGCCAATAGTCATATTTTTAAATATTAAAAATAGAAACATTCTCAAATAAAAACACAGATATTTGTTTGTTGTTGTTTTTAAGAAGAAAAATAAGAAAAAGCTAAGAATTGAAAATCTTGTTTGTTTGTCTTGAGTAAGGAGGGATCTTGTAACAAGAAAGCAAAACAAATTTTTTTTTAATATCTTAGAGACGAGAAAGATAAATTTAAGATACCGGGAAACGGCTTTAAAATGTAGTATAAACAGAAGGAGAAATAATAAAATGGTAAATTACATTGATAGGACATAAAAGGAAAAAAAACTCAATTAAATATTACAAAACAAATATATATATATATTTTTTTGAATTACCGGTGATTGGATCGTTTTATGTCAAAATAACCAACTATAAAGGGAAAAAAAGAGAAACGAGAATTATTGACCTCCGGGCAAGATTGCCTATATTCCCGGATCTATTAGAGTAAAATAAAATATGGAACGATGATTTATTTTGGACATAACAAATCATATATATATATATATATATATATATAAATAGAGATATTGGGTGATTCATAGCGAGATTTAGCACTAGTGGAGGGGAAGGAAAAGAACAACAAGCGACATTGTTGATAGATATTGAAAGACTTCTCAGATGTTGGAACAAAATTCCCGAGTAACTCTTGAGCTGAGGACGCTGAGGCTTGTTTTAACATCGGACTTTTTGATAGATTAAGCACAATGTGTTTTTATTTAGTGTAGTGGATACTACATGTGACAGCCACAAAAACAAACAAAAAAATATTAAAGGACTCAAATAAAAGTCCCGAAACTCCAAATCTCAGTGGGCAGCTGACACGGGGATTTATAGCAATGCAAAGAAATGAGACAAGCCTTACATTGCCTATTTGGGTAACTGATCCCATTTTTTTTTCTTTTTTTCTTATCGTTGAAAATCAAGCAGCGAAACAATCAATCTCCAGAGAATTGATTTCTAATTGATTCTGTGAGTCCATTAATTGCCTTCAGTAGCCTTACCGGGTCTTGTTTTTTTCTTCTTTTTTTTGTTTTTTGTTTTTATAATGTGTTTTTTTTTTCTAAATATATAAAAGGGTATCATATTCCCTTTATTTTCCTATAAATCTTCTTTTCTCTTTATTTGATTTAAACTTCATTCTTAATATCTAGCATTTTTTATTATCTATAAACTTTACTATTCTTAAAAACCCTCTTTATTAGCATTATATCCATCACCTTACGCAACTAAATAAAAAAAAATAAAATGTATAGTCATCAACGCTACATTGTTGCCTTATCTAAAAGGCAAGCATTTTCATTAAATTCAAGCGTCAGACGAATTTCTTCCTCCTCTATAAAAAAGGCCGCTACTCTCTCTACTCATACAGCTCCTACAAGCCCTGAACCACAAAACGAATTACAACAGCCCAAAAAAATGCCTCATACAATTGTCGACTCCACCAAGCCCCCTCAGTTTTTAAAGTCCTTACCTGCTTTGGACTTGTTTTCATACACTGCCATTGCAGGAATGACTGCTTCTCCTCTTTTGATCAAGACGGCAACAAAGGCCATGCAATACACTCCAAACTATCTCATTAAGAAATTTGTATACCCAATCTACTGCGGTGGTGAAACCTTTCAAGAAGTTGTTGAGACTGGTGCTAAGCTCTACAAAAGAGGCTTTGGCAACATGATGATTTCCTATTCTGTTGAGGACGCCGAAGGCTCTCAAGACAGCAACACTCTTTTGAACAATGCAGTTGACGAAATCATGGCTTCTATAGACCAGATTTTGATCAAGCACTATGACAATGTTAAAACTCAATACGAAAATGGCACTGTTGATAGAGCCCCAATCTCTGGCTATGTTGCTTTGAAGCCCACTGGTCTCATGCCAAAATCTGCCACTATATTGAAGGAATACAACAATCCTGAATATGCAGATATGTGGAACCAATACCTCGACAAGTGCAGAGAAATTTGCAAGTATGCAGCTGAACGTGGACAAGGAAAAGTTGTTATCGTTTTTGATGCTGAAAAGCGATTTTTGCAACAAGGTGTCTACGAGGCTCAAAGAATCATGATGAGAGAATTCAACAGAGATGGCAAGGTCATTGTCGCAGGTACCATTCAGATGTACTTGCAAGACTCGCTTGATCAATTAAAGTCTGATTTGAAGGACGCTGCTGAACACGGCTACCAGTTGGCTCTCAAGTTGGTCAGAGGTGCCTATGTTCACAGTGAACCAAACAGATGGAATGTTATTCACAAGACCAAGGAAGACACTGATAGATCTTACAACACTGGTGTTTCTTTGATGCTTGATCACATTATCAAGGGCTGGGAAACTGGCACACAATCTATTGTTGGTAGAGTCATTGTTGCCTCTCACAATGAAGAAAGCATGAGCCTTGTTGATGAAAAGCTCTCCAAATACAAGAATATTGTAAAGAGCAGAGACGAGTCTGTTGTTTTTGGTCAATTGATGGGTATGGCTGAAGATCAAGGCGAAGAACTGTCTAAGCGTGGCCACAAGGTTATCAAATATGTTCCATGGGGACCTACCAAGGAGACTAAGGAATACTTGGTTAGAAGATTGGAAGAAAACGGAGACACTGTCAATGTTGGTGGATGGAAAATGGTTGGTTATGGTCTTGATGAAATGAAGAGAAGGGTTTTTTCCATGGTTGGATTGTAAAAAGAACTATAATATTTTTTTCTTCTTTTTCTATTGCCTTTGCTTTTGCTTTTGCTTTTATTTCTAATGACTTGACGACTTTTTGTATTTTTTTTTAAAAAAAAAAAAAGAAAAAACTAATAATAAACTAATGATGTAATAAATTAATAAATAATGATAATGATAAATGGATTTTTCTAAATTTTTGATAATGCTTTTTTTTTTTTCAACGTAGATAATGTTATTGGAAAGTTAGTGTAAAATACAGTAATCACGTGTATGAATATATTTTATATGGCAATTATGAACTGCATATTGTGAAAATTGTTAAACTTTCAGAGTTGTTGAATAGAAAAAAATAAAACAAGGTTTGGAGAATCATGGGGGAGTAGAAATTTGGATATTGATATGGATCTTCACATGGTGCCTATTGATTGTCGCTGTCAAGTAACAAGGGTGCTTCTGCTGCTGCTCTCTCTCTCTCTCTTTATTTACTGGAATGAAAAAAAACCTTGTTTAATTGAGGTCTTTTTTGATTCAATAATCAAGCACAAGGTTTTATGAGTGAAAAAAAAAAGGAAAATCTTGAATATTGTCATAATCACAATATTTATAGTATTTAATGGATTGATGAAAACTATAAATAAAAAGAGTAGTACAGTTTATTTTCACAAATAAATGGAATCTTTCCATTACAATCAATTAAATTCCTATTATTGTTATTTATTGGTAAATCAGTGAATATATTGGCAGTGATTGTTTTATTATGTCATGGCATTAAAAAAAAAAGGGTTTCATCATCATGATGCTTGAGTGGGATATGGCGGGGGGTGAGGCAGTATACATATATTTTTTCAAGGCGTAGTTGGCCGAAACAACAAAATATTGGTTAAGGCAGCAACAACAAAAAAAAATTCAAAAATTCAAAAATTCATAATAAAATTCCACCACCTTTTTCAAATTTCATTTCAACCTTTTTATTTTTTTATTCTCTTCTAAATCACCAATACACCTCCTTTACGATTGACTCAATTGTTTAGACCAACACTCCCTTTGCTTATTACAATCATTCTCTAAACCTTCTTGATACCCTTATCGTCATCATTATAATCTTCATATTATATCTATTAGAAACCCTTACATAAATTATTATCACTAAGTACGCGCGTTTTCCTGTTTACATTCCACTCAACCAACCAGTTGGTGTAGATAATCAGTGCAAAAAGCATTACCAATTATAATTCTCTAACTTTCTTCTTTATAATTATAGATCCCCCTTTTTTTGATATTTAAATAATCCCTATTTTTATTTCAAAAAAAAAGAAAAAAGAAAAAAAAAAAAAAAAGGTCAAAATCTATAATAACAGATAGGAAAAACAAAATAAGAAAGAGATAATTTTTTGAAGAAAAACCTATAACAATGTCTCAAGACGCTGGAAACCAAAATGGCTTTATTGCCAATGGTGTTTCTGCGAGAAATGAAGACCCTCGACAACAAGCTTTAGATAGAGTTGCTAACAAACTTGCTCCAGCTGTTGCCATAACTTCACAACATTTCAGACCTGGTGATACCCAAAACGCAGTCAAAACAGGCTCTCCATTTCCAGCTGCTCAGCTTTCAAACCCAAATGCCGCCAATGCCGGTGCCAGATTGAGTGGAAAGTCTGCTCCTATTGATATTTCTCCTAGAGATGTTTACAAACAACAGCAGCAAATGCCTATAGATGCTTTACCACCTCAAGTTAAATCTCAACATCAACAACAGTCTCAACAATATCCACCCCAGCCCCCACAGCAACAACAGCAGCAATCTCAGCAATCACCTCCACACCCAACTGATGCCGCACCACCTCCTCCATCTTCTGACTCAACTTCTAACGCTCAAGATAAAGCTCGATCTTCTAATGAACAACCGCAGACTCCTGGTCAAGACCCTTCTGCATTAAAGACTCCACCTAAAAAAACGTCAATTACTGAAGATGTATGTATTCTACCAGTTTTTTTTATTTTACTTTATTTTACTTTATTTTCTTTTAACAAAAACTACATATGGCCTCATATGATTGTCATATCAAGATACAATTTTTTTTTTTCTCTCTCTCTCATCTTAAAATTTACTAACTATTCAAATGATATCATCACTCTCCTTTTTTTTTTTCATTTAACTAAAACATAAAAATCTTGGTTAAATTAAATTTTATTTTTATACTTTTTTTTATTTCAGGATGTCGCAAAAGTCCAAGAAATTCCAACGAAACAACCAATCCCCGCTTCCTACTTAGGCTGGAAACAAGTTGGCGGTTGGACTGATTCAGATGTTTTGACTCAAGAAGAAACTCAAGATCTTTTGGATCGTGCCACTCTTTTGGAAGCTTATGTTTCAGACAAGTTTTATGGTGACTGGTATCATAATACTGCCTTGATTGTTTTAACCGCCTTTTACTCATGGCTTGTAGCTCGTCTTGGTGGTGGAATTGCCTGGCTTGCAATTGTCTTGGCTTTCACCGCTACTATCTACCGCACAAGCATTCGCCGTTTGAGGGCTCGTGTTCGTGACGATTTGCTTCGCGAGTCTTCTCTTCGTAAATTGGAGAGCGATCAAGAATCTATGGAGTGGATGAACTCGTTTCTTGTCAAGTTTTGGCTCATCTATGAACCTGTTCTCTCAGAAATGGTTGTTTCTCAAGCAAACAATATTTTGGCTGGCCAAACCCCCTCTTTTATCGAAGGGCTTTCCATCGACACTTTCACCTTGGGCACAAAACCCCCAAGAATTGAATTTGTTAGAACTCATCCCAGAACTGACGAAGATATTGTCGTCATGGATTGGAGAGCTTCTTTTGTTCCTAACGATACCCAAGACTTGACTTATCGTCAACTTAAAAACAAGGTCAATCCAAAAGTAGTCCTTGCTGTTCGCCTTGGTAAAGGTGCCCTTTCTAAAAGTATTAAAATCAATGTCGAGGATATGATGTTTTCAGGTACCGCCCGTATTCGTATGAAGCTTATCACAATGTTCCCTCACGTTAAGACTGTTGACGTTTCCTTCCTTCAACCTCCTGAGTTTGACTTTTCTTTGAAGCCAGTTGGTGCTGATATTACTGCCATTCCGGGTCTTAAGAGCTTTATTGAAAGCACTACTCACGAAACCTTGGGCCCAATGCTTTACTCTCCCAACTCTTATCAAATCAACATTGAAGAACTTCTTGCTGGTGTTGTTGGCGAATCTGCTATTGGTGTTTTGGCCATTACTGTATTTAATGCTCACGGCCTTAAGGGAAGTGAAGCTCTTGGTAACACAGTTGATCCATATGCTATCTTTTCCATCAATAACCGTGAAGAATTGGCCAGAACCAAAGTCATTCATGAAACTAAGAATCCTAAGTGGAACGAAACCAAATATATCCTTATCAACAATCTTTCCGAGGCTCTTACCATCTCTATTTATGATTACAATGAAATCCGTAAAGACAAGCTCATTGGTATTGCCAACATTCCACTAGAAACATTGGAAACAGATCCTGATCAAGAAAACTTGACTGCTGAAGTTAGAGATGGTGGTAAGCCAAGAGGTACTTTAAACTATCAACTCCACTGGTACCCCGTTTTGGAAGGCAGAAAGTTGGAAGATGGCACTGTAGAACCACCACCAGAATCAAAAACAGGTATACTCAAGTTTTGGGTTCATCAAGCAAAAGACTTGGATTCTACAAAGTCTATGGTTGGCCAGCTTTCTCCTTACTCTGATATGCTTGTCAACGGTAACCTTATCCATCAATCCAAGTCTCTCAAGCGTATCAACAACCCTGTATGGGATGATAATTTTGAATTCCTTGTTACTGATAAGCATCGTTGTACGTTGGGCGTTCGTATCAAGGACTCCAGAGGTCTTGCTACTGATCCAGTCATCGGTGTTTATCAAATCAAATTGGAAAAACTTTTGGAAAGCCTTGAAAAGGGCGAAGATTGGTTTAATTTGACGCCAACTGGTCGTGTTAGACTAGGTGCTACCTGGAAACCAGTTGCCCTCAAGGGTGGCGATGCCATGCGCAATTACGTTGAACCAATCGGTGTTATCCGCTTACATCTCATTAAGGCCACCGACATGCGCAATTTGGAAACCATAGGTAAGGTTGATCCTTATGTGCGTGTCTTCCTTAATGGCTTCCAACGTGGAAGAACTGTTGCTATCGATGATACTTTGAATCCTGTTTGGGATGAAGTTATTTATATCCCCGTTTCTTCTGCTGGCCAAAGACTTCTTGTTGAAGCTATGGATGTTGAGAATTTTGGCAAAGACAGAACCCTTGGTCACTTTGAGCTTAATACCAACGAAATTATCAAGACTGATGAAAAAGGTAATTACTTGCCTTACGAAGAATCCTCGGTGCGCAACACCATGTTTAAAATGAAAAACAAGAAGCCAAAGGGTACCCTTCACTATACCATTTCATTTTATCCAGCTGTTAGGGTTATGAATCCTGATGAGGCTAAGGAGAGGGCCAAGGAAGCTGCTGAAAAGGCTGCTGAAGAAAAGGCTAAAGCTGAAGAAGAGGGCAAGAAAGAAGAAGACAAGAAGGATGACGAAACTGCTACTCTGGCCGACAAGGATGCTGATGAGGATGAGCTTCCCGATATTCCATTGGAAGAGCTTATCAAAAGTCAAACTGGTATTCTAGCCTTGACCTTCCTTAACGCTAACGTTAAAGAAGCCGATTCTTATATTAGAGTACTTTCTGATGCAAATATTAACCCGTCATATAGTACTCCACGCATCCAAAATAGGACCCAGGATATCAGTGAGACTGGTGAAGTTACTATTCTTGAATTGGATTGGTCTCAACTCAGATTTCAATTGGTCACTAAGCTTGTCAAACCAAAAAAGAATGACTTTTTGGGAACCTGCAAGATTTCTACACTTTCTCTTTTGAAGAATGCTTACCACAAGCCGTATACTATCCAATTCAAGGATGAAGACGGAAAGATTATGGGATCTGCCAACGTCAGAGCCAGATACTTTCCTCTTCTCATGGAGCTTGATCTCTCTGAATCTATCAACAATATGGGTATCTTGACAGTAGATGTTCTTAAAGCTGACAATGTACCTCCTGCTGACAGAAACGGTTACTCTGATCCTTATGCAGTTGTTATTCTAAATGGAGAAAAGATTCTCAAGACTGACAAGAACAAAAAGACTTTGAATCCAGTTTGGAACGAGTCTGTCACAACAGAGATTGCCTCTAGAACGGCAGCAAAATTCAGCGTCGAAGTTTGGGATTGGGATATGGGTCGAGAAGATGACTTTTTAGGTAGAGCCAACATTGATTTGACTAAATTGGAGCCATTAAAACCAGCCACCCTTTCTTTGCCATTAGAAGAAGCTCCTGATGCTACTATCCATCTCAGATTCTTATTCAAGCCTTCTTATGTTATCAGGAGAGTCAATTCTTCTGGCGTTGGAGGTACTCTTTCTTCTGGAGCTGCACTTCCAGGTAAAATTATTGTTGGTGCTGCAGGTGCCGGAGCTACCGTTGTAGGTGCTGGTGTTAGTGCTGTAGGAGCTGGAGCTTCAGCTGCAGGAGCTGCTGCCGGCGCTGTTGTTGGTGGTGTCACTGACGGTGTTGGCGGTGTTTTTGGTGGTATCAAGGATGGCGCTTCCAAGCTATTCAAAGGAAAGAGTGACAAAAATAGAGCATCAAGTGGAGCCAATTTCCAAAACCAAGACTTTTCTTCACCAAAAAGCCGATCCAGTAGTGATTCTGATAGCGCTTCTCGTCAAGCTTTGGGACATCACAAGTCAGATTCTGTTGTTAGCAATGAAAGCTCAAGCACAACACCAAGCTCTTCTGTTTTACAGATGAATGTTTCTGCTGCTTCTGGATACAATGTTGGTCATTTACAAGTTAGAGTCTTTTTACAACAAGGAAAGAAGGAGAAGGAATTATTAAAGAGCAAAAACTACAAGAGCTCAGGCGGTGAAGGCAAATTCAAGCTTGAAGAATCTGTGTCATTCAAGGCTGATTCTTCTAGTCAATTGATTTTCAAGGTATATGAACATAAAAAACTCGGCAGAAGCGAAGAATTGGGTGACGCTTTAGTTCCTGTTACTCATTTTGAAAGTGGAAAACCAACTTCATTAGTTGTTGGACCAGGTGATTTGACAGTGACTATTAATACCAGCAGTTAAAAGACTATGAAGGAAGGAGAAAAAAAAAAAAAAAAAA
>CBXB010000098.1:2370-17767 GCA_000817185.1 Magnusiomyces clavatus CNRMA 12.647
AAAAAAAAAAAAAAAAAAAAACATTATCCCTACTATTAAAAGTCATACAAAACATTAAAAACTGCATCTGCTAGTTATGTTTTAAACCCGTTAAAGCTTATCCAGAGTTTCTGCTAATTCTTTTATTTCTTTTTCTTCCTTCTCTTCTGGTTTTTTCTCCGAAGGTCCTACAAGCTCACCAATCTTTTCTGCAATCTTTAGTGAAGTTTTTGCACTAAGAGGTTCATCAGACTTAGCGTCAGTTGTAGTCTCCCTTGCATTTTTATCATCTTCCTTGTTAAACTTTGTTTTATTTGCTTCTTCTTCCTTGCTAAGCTTTGTTTCATCAGTATCCTCTTCTGTATCACTTTTTTCTGAATGTCCCAGATTCTTGTACACTTCTTTGACCAATTTTTTAAGGTCTTCCCCCCAGCCACACATCTCAGCAAATCTAGTAATCCCATTATCACAATCGTCTAATTCTATTACGTCATCACTTCTTGTGCCAAAGTCGCCAACCTGCTCCAGATTAAACAAAACCCGAACAGCAGAAGTCGGAGCTGCACTAGGAAGCATTGAGAAAGGTGAAACAGTCAAAGAAGTACCTGCAACTATAACCAGATCAGCCTCAGGAATATCCTCTTCATATCCCTCAAAAAATTCATCTGGCAAGCCCTCGCCAAAAAACACAATATCTGGTTTAACTAATCCCCCGCATTCACACTTGGGAATTCCAACTTTTTGTCCATTTTTTAGCCTCAATGGAATAGATCCTATTGACGGGGTATTACCATCTTCATCAGACTTTTTTTTGTCGAGCTTATACATTTGTCTCTTTAGTTCTTCCACCTGCATTTCTTTGCGACAATCAATACAGTGGTTTTTAGCAAACGACCCATGGGCTTCAATCACTTTCGATTCAGAAACACCTGCACGACGTTCTAGCGTATCTATATTTTGTGTAAAGACTTTTCGTAGATATCCTTTAGACTCTACCAACTTCATAAATATATGGAAAATCGTTGGTTTATATTTTGCTGGGTCCAGTTCCTCGGCTAGAGTATAAAAAGCATATGGGTTTTTACGGAAGTAAGATATTTCAAAGACTGCTTCAGGATAAGGCAGATCGAATCGAGCTAAATTGGAATACAGTCCTGTACCAGGTGTTCGAAAATCAGGTATTCCTGCGGAGGTAGAGATACCTGCTCCGACCTATTGATTGCAATGTCAAAATACACATTAGATTAAATTGACTATTTATTATATTAAAATAATGCTAATTCATACCATAAAAACGACATTCTTGAATTCACCTTTTGCTAATCTTTCAGCTATGTCCTTGAGTTCTGGCATTTTTGATGATGGAAGATAAAAGAGTAATGGTTGGAAGTGGATGGAATAAAGTAATAGTTTAATGATGTAATGGATATGTGACAAATGTTGTAACATGCACTCCAACCTACCAATCAATGAATTAATTATTTTCTAAGACTGCTCTTCTGATGGCTTTTGATTTTGAGCCTGCTTTTGAGCTTGAAGACGACGTTCAGCTTCTTCTCTGATCAAGTAGTTTTCGTACATCTTATCAACAATCTCTCCTCCTGCATAGGCGACGATGAAAGTCGTTACTCCGATCCAGAGTCGGCCTGAGCGGGGAAGCGATCTGTATCGTTGCCAGAGTGACATTTTGATGACTATCTATGACGTCTGTAAGACTCACAATTAAAAAACCACCAAGAGTTAATCACTATATATTCACCCTTTTTTCATCCAATTACAGAGGTCTTCATACGTACAGTTGTTTAAATTTGGTTGTAGTGTCAAGCGAAGACAAAATGTTGAAATTGATGAAATTTTTGAAAAATAAAAATTGAAAAATAAATAAATAGATAAAAATTAAAAAACTTCATTATTAATACTACCACTTTTTTTCTACTGTATTCTTTTTCTTTTCTCCAACACATTGAAGTTAGCCATCATCAGCATAACTACAACAAACTTTTAACTCCTGAGATTTTGTGAATTTCATATTTTAAATTATGAAAGTAAGTCAATTGTATATCAGTTATAAATGTGGAGGTTGTTTTTTTTTTTTCCTGTATAACTAACCTTTAAGTAGCAACGTCTAAGTCACTTTGATCTCCAAATCATCACGAAGGAACTTCAATCCTTGATTTTGGATTTTAGACTTCAGAAGATATATGACATTGAAGCCAACAATCATACTTTTTTATTCAAATTCTCAAAACCAGATTGCCCCAATAGAATTCTTTTGGCGAATCCAGGCTTTCAGATTCATGTCACAGAGGTAACTTGGCCAACACCTAATCAACCTTCCAATTTTGTTGCCAAACTTCGTAAGCACTTGATCAACAAACGATTGTCCAAGATATCTTTAGCAAAAGACGATAGAATACTTGTATTTTCATTCCCAGGTCATTATCTTGTATTTGAATTTTTTTCAGGCGGAAATCTCCTTCTTTTAGATGAAGATTACAAAATTCTCACCTTGCAAAAAACCCCAAAAATTAATACTTCGTCTAAGGGGCCAGCAAAAGAATCAAGATTTCCGACAGAAAGATACGCAGTAAGAAATGTTTATGATGTTAGTGCTATTGTTAATCAAAGTGAAGACCCAGTAACGTTTCCAACTTTATCCACCAGCGATCTCGAAAACTGGATACGACAGCAACAATCTTCTTCATTGCCACAACAAGAAGAAGACAAAAAGGAAACCACAGAAGAAACTACAAAGAATAAAAAGTCACGATCTAAAAAGTCAATTCCTTTAAAGTCAGCTTTATATGTGCAATATCCTCAACTTTCGTCAAGTTTGTTTGAGCAGCATTTATTAAAATTTGGCATTGATCCATCTCTGAGTATTGAAAAAATTGATCTTTCAAGCGATGATTCATTTTTGTCCAAGTTAACAGATGCAGTCAATGCAACCTTTGAAGATGCTTCAAAAATAATCAATTCTACTGAGGTTGAAGGTTACATTATTGCTAAAAAAAATCCTGATTACAAAGGTCCTGTTGATAAGGAAGACGGGCCAGAAGACGTAACTATTGTACAATCTGGTGTCGCGTTGCCTGAGGCTACACAGCTTAAATATTTGCTCGATGAATTTCAACCATTCAAACCCCACGTAGTTGCACCAGGAACCCAAATCGTTCGATTTCCTTCATACAACAAAACTGTTGATGCTTTCTTTTCAACACTTGAGTCGTTGAAAATTTCAATGAAAAGTTTACAGCAAGAGAAAATAGCTGAAAAAAGGCTTTTGGCAGCTCAACAAGAAAAGAATAAAAGAATTCAAGGACTCACCGAGATTCAAGAACGAAACAACCTTCTGGGCCAAGCCCTTGAACTTCATGCTGAAAAAGTTCAAGCAGCTATCGATGCTATCAAAGTTCAACTTGATAAGAAAATGGATTGGCAAGATTTGGAACAGCTTATTCGTGTAGGCAAAAACAGAAACGATCCTATTTCTAAAATCATTTCATTGCCCTTGAACTTGAAAGAAAACAAAATCACATTGATATTACCCCACCCTAACAACACAATAGTCGATGAAGATAGCAGCGACAGTGATTCTGACAGCGATAGCGACTCTAGTGAAAGCGGCTCAAGCGACGGAGAAGGGAACACTACAAAAAAACCAAAGCGACAGCGACAGCTAAAGCCAGTCAAGGTTTCTGTAGACATCAATCTCTCTCCTTGGGCAAATGCTCGACGCTACTATGAGATTCGACGAGAAGCTGTTGCAAAAACCGAAAGAACAATTCAAAATGCAGATAAGGCTTTGAAGAGTGCTGAAATGAAAATCATTAGAGACTTAAACAACGCAAAAGCCAAAGACTTGAACAGCCAGCAAGGCGGGGGATTGCGAACTATTAGAGAACAATACTGGTTTGAAAAGTTTTATTGGTTTGTTAGTTCTGATGGATACCTTGTTCTTGGAGGTCGAGATGTAATGCAAAACAATCTTTTGTTTAGAAGATACTTTAAAAAGAATGATATCTTTGTTTACTGTAGCCAGCCAGAAGCTTCTGTTGTGATCATCAAAAATCATTACAACTCTCAAGACATACCCCCAGGAACTCTCTCTCAAGCTGGTGCGTTTACAGTTGCTTCATCGAGCAAAGCTTGGGAATCTAAAAACCTGAATGCACCTGCATGGTGGGCAAGATATGATCAAATTGATAAGATTTCAGCACAGAATGAGCCTGTTGAAGTTTCTTCAATCCAAGTCAAGGGTGAACGTAATGAAATTCGCCAGTCTTCAACAGATATGGGTCTAGGTTTTATGTTTGTTCTTGATGATGAAAGTGCTAAGAAGCGCATTGGATCTGACAACAAATTTCCAGTTACAAACGGTAACAATCCTTCATCTCAAAATTCAAAAGAAAATGCTGATAAAAACGAGACTAATAATGAAAGCGATGAAGACAGTGATAGTGATGACGATATGTTTGCTAATGTTAAAGTTGATAAGGACTTGTTGAAGGGAAAGACATCCAAGACTGAAGAAGTTAAGCCAGAACCCAAGCAACCAACTACCCAGGAAAAAAGTGGTGAAAAAAATGAACAGGATAGTGAGCAAAGTGAATCTGAAAAGGAGAAAACGGAGGAACTAGCCAATCAACTAGATGAACTTTTAATTGACTCCAAGCCTTCTAATGAGCCAGAAAAAGAGAGCGACAGGAGCATTAACTCTTCAGGTATTTCCACTCCTGCCTCAGTTGCTGAATCTGTCACTCCCCTTAATTCCGGAAAGACATTGACTAGAGCTCAAAGAAACAAACTAAAAAAGAAGAATCTTAAGTATGCGGATCAGGATGAAGAAGACCGTAAGGCTGCTATGGAAAAACTGGGCACTTTGAAGGGTCTTGAGAAAGCCAAGCAGGCTGAGCAAGAAGCACTAGCAAGAAAGCGTGAGCAAGAGCAAAAACGGAAGGAAAGTGAAAAGAGGCGTAAGGAGCTTGAATTGAAAAAGCTTTTGGAAGCTGATAGTGCTGAGGGAAATGAAGGTGAAAATGCCCAAACCTTTCCATTTGGCAAAATTGTAGGCAAATTACAACCTGGAGAAACCCCAATTGCTGTAGTCCCAGTCTTTGGGCCCTGGCAAGCGTTGCAAAAAGTCAAGATTAAGATCAGATTTGTTCCTGGATCTATCAAAAAGAGCAAAGCGATAAAAGACATTTTGCACCATATTACAACACAAGCCAAGCCAGACGAGGAAAACCGTAGTCCTGAACATCTTTGGGCCTGCGAAGTCAACCTTATTCGTGGAATAAAAGATACCGAAATATTGTCAAGAGTTGCAGTACCCAAGGTCGGCTTCAGCTTGCCCAAAGATACAAACAAAAGCTCGGGTGGTTCAAAAGGAGGTGCCAGCAATAGGGGTGCGAAAAATAAAGGAACTGGTGGAAAATCCAAAAAGGGATCTAAGAAGAAGTAATCATGAATAAACTAGTTTTGAAATATATAATATACTGTTGTTTTTTTTAATGAAAATTGAAGATAATATACGTCTCTTTGAGATAAGGAATATTTATAAGTATTTGAAGTCATAATATAATATCTTCTACTATGTATCAAATTGGTATGAAATCAAAACTTGCACATGAAAGTATTAAGAGAGGACAATTTATTGTGTTTAACATTATCGTTATAGCGACAATACTTCTTCTGTATAGTGATATAAAAGTAGCATTTTAGGGAAAGATATTAAGACAAGTTCTCCCCCACTAAAAAACCCCAGTTTTTTTTCTCTTTTTTTCTTTAATTCTCTTTTTTTCTTATTAATATATTTCTATCTATGCCCCCAAAAAAAAAACATATCTTTTGGATTGCAAATATTTATATTCAAAATATATACTCACACTGCTATTTTATTTATTTTTTATTCTTTTACGTTTTTTTTGACATCAGTCTTTATTTAAGTGTGTTACAAGGATTGAGTAACAACAATGTCAACTATTTCTTCTCCAAAACTCGATTTTGAGAGTTTACCTAACCTATCCTTCAACCAACAACTACAACAACAAGAGGAAGAAAAAAAGGACAAAGGCAAAGCTAAAACAAGTTACCAAAGAGATATCAATAACTACGTTGATAACCGACTATTCCCACATCCCCAGTTTAATGTTTTTGATAAAGAAAAGTGGGAGAAAGTCCAAATGCTTCCTACAGATTTTAAAAACATTAGCAGTAGCGGCAGCAGTATCAGCAACAACGATAGTTACAGTAGTAGTGATCAAGATTCTTTAGAAACTGAAGACAGAGAAGAAGACAACAATGACGAGGCAGAAAGTAGTATGGATGAATTTTTGGCTAGACAGAAAGAGAAAAGAAAAACAATGGAAAATTCTCGTGAGACACATCAACGTCCAAAAAAAATGATATCTTCCATTTCTTCTTATCAACCTAGTCAGTCTGTCACAAACAATAAGGACAAAAATTACAACGATAATGATGAAATTTTGACTGATTTAGAAAAACAAACAAAAACAAGTAGTTCAATTGCCTCCAGAACTAGACAACAGCTGTTGTTGCAAAACAGGAAAAAACTTGAAAACTTGTTTTCTTCTTCTTCTTCTTCTTCTTCTTCTTCTTCCTCCATTAAAACTCCTCTTTATCTTGATATTACTGACGAAGAAAACTTTGCAGACGACGAGCTCAATAGCCCTCGTTTTCGAAAAACAAAAACAATAAACAATAAAAGAGGGACAAGAAGAAAAACTGCCAACGGTTTCAATTACAACAAGGGCACCAACAGTATGTATACACCAGTCAGACTCCATGAAGTCTTCAAACCTTTTGGTAGTAACAACAACAACAACCGTGATGATAATATTATACCACTTAAAGAACCTTTTGGCATTCCACAAAATCCTGCTGATAACAAGGCGTATAGTTTAAGCTTAGACTTAATTGGAGGGGAAGAACATGTTACTTGTACTGAAGAAATAGATCGAGCTTTGGAAACTTTAAACGGTTACTGTTGCAAGTTGGAAACCGGGACCAAAAAAGCACAAAACATTGGAAATATGCTGGCACGAGTAGAGCAACAACAAACTCAAACTAGTTCAAACTTTATCAATGCTTTCCAGCAAGACTTTTTGAAAAGTCATAATAATGATGATAGTTATCATTTGGTTAGAAAACATTTGAAGAGAAAAAGAATTTTGACCAACACTGGTTTTGGCGAAAACAATAAAAGTAATGATGACAGTAATGATGATATTCATTACCCGTTACTCAAACGTCGCCACAACGAAGAATCGCCATACCGTCATATTGTTAGCGATAACGACTATGATGAAGAAGACGATTGTATCAATATTTCCACTACACCTACACAAAAGGGAAATAATATTTATAATGAAAACAACAACAACAATAATAATAACAATAATAATAAAGATTTAGTTGTTGACAGATTTACATCAAAGATTTCGTTGAATAACGTTTACGTCAACCAGAAAGTGCAAATTTCAGATGCATATTTGGAAAAGACTTTGAAAAGTTTGGACGCTTTGACTCCTCCCATTTCACCATTGATGAACGAAAGGGAATCGCTGAAACAAGAAAAAAATGAAGAAGAAGAAAAGAAAATAAATAGTGACACTACTCTTTATTTTGAAAAACTAAATGTTTCTGATTCGATTTATATTGATGAGAGGGATTTTGCCAATTGGAAAAAGTCTTGAAAAAAAAAAAAAATAATCAACACATGAACTATAAAATATTTTTTTTCATAGATAGATTGAAACAAAAAGTGTTTATTAATTATTAAAAAAATAAAAAAATAAAAATTCATATAATTCATAAAAATATTAAAGTCCTGTCTAAAAAATAAAAGTACATAAAATAATCATAAAAGGAAAAACCAAACAAAATCATTCAGACATATAATCATCATCATCGTCATCTTCGTTATCATCAAGTTCTTCTTCATCATCAGAATCACTACTATCTTCAGTTGATACCCACTCATTATAAATATCATCAATCATTTTCTTTGCATCCGGCAAATGTAATGGATCGAATGGGAACACAGCGTCCAGCATGACAAACTGTTTATTTAAATTCAATTTAAACATAGATGAAGACTGGTTAGTAGTGGTGGTAGAGCCTTGACCTGACTGTGAAGAGGAGCTAATGGATGCTGACGAAGTGCGGTGGCGACCCAGTCTGTTTTGCTCCATGATGGTGAAGCAGTAAGCCAAGTTTTCGTGCAATGCAATTTGTGCAAACTTGGATACAACGCTGTCGCTGCAGTACTTGAGTGGATTGAATTTTGATACAATGAGTCTTTGAAACAATCGATCAAGATTGCACTCCCACTCAGAGTCAGCAGAGGTTTGTAGTGAAAGGATTTCGTCTTGCTCAGGGTCAAAATGCAGGGACCCGTTGATCAAGTCGTTACGTCTTTGTGTATCTGCTTGTTTGCTGATGGCCTTTGATGGATCGTAGTTGGCTCGCATTATTTCGTGGTGGAAACAAAACATGTACATGAGAGCTTGAGTAACAGCATAAAAGATCCTGAATCTGCCCATACCCAAAGCCCCATTGTCTTCATCGACTTCATGCTCACGTTCTTCGACATAGCGTTTCAGCCAGTCTGCAAAAATGGAAACAACAAAAAGAACTTTGGTTCTACTGAGGCCTCTAGCTCTAGCAATGAATGACGAGATGTATTCGACAGCCTTTAGCCTTCGGTCCATGTTTTCAATGGGCGAAAGAGCAATGTCGATTAGCGAAGCCAAAAAGGCGTCTAAGAGAGCAGGATGAGCATGCACTGCTCGAAAAATGATGAATTGAACGCACCTGGTTCTGTGTGTAGGAAGAATAAAGTTTTGAAAGTTGGAAAGTAGGATAGCAAAAAGGACTTGAGCAGGACCGTTTTCTTCTAAAATGGTTTCAGGAGTGAGCCTCTTTTCAATATATTTAAACAAAAGAGTGATGAGAGAGTCAAGTGTGTTTCGTAGACGAAAATAGTTAATTCCTCCATCAACATCGTAATTGAATTCATCATTGTCAAAAAGTGTTTCCATACCATGAATACCGTCTTCATTTTCGTCGTCATCGTCTTCAGGTTCAGAGTGTTGTTGCTGGCGTTCATTAACAGCATCAACCTCTTTATTGTCAACACTGTATTGAACAATACTAGCGACATCAGCTACACTTTCACTTTCAATTTTAGTTCTAGCTGTTAGGTTAGTTGAGTTTTCTGCGTGAGTTGGTATTAATTGTCTATTGTCTTCATCGTCATCTGAATCATCATCAGAAGAATTGTCTTCATCATCATCATCATCATCATCGTTGTCTTCATCGTCTTCTTCTTCATCTTCAGAATCAATCATATCTTGAAGTTCAACATCTTGTTGAAGAATGCGTTCAAATATCAAAGACCAGATGCTGGAGCGAAGTTCTGGAGAATAGTCAATCATTTTTAAAAGGTTTGCAACATAGTTGACCGTGATCTCTTTAGTTTCATTTTTGTGAGGGAAATTGTTTGTAATGATGGATTGTAATGAAGATACTGCAGTGGGCATGAGCTTAAGAATGTGCTTAATGACAATATGCTGTGGATTAGTATTTTCCTCAATAAGAAAACTTTGAATCATCTTTTGAGTAATGTCGAACCACCATCTCGGAACTCCAGAGACCAAAACTGTAAGAAATCGAATATATGCATTAATAAAAGTAGAGTCCATCTTGAGCCAGTCCAAAGAAAGAATGGAAGAAATTAAATCATTAGTCTCAAGATTGTCAAGGCGTCCAACTTCATTTGTTAATGTTGTAACAATAATGAGCAACTGGCCTGTCGAAAAGGCTTCGGGATGAGATTTGTTAAATCTTATTCTCGAAGATATTGAGTTGATTGTTTCATAATTGTTCTAAAGAAACGATATTAATAATAATTTGTTAGGTTTTTTTCTTTCTTTTTCGTCTCTAACATTAATAAAATAGATATTTTGCCACACTCTCCCACCAAAAAAATAAAATAAACACACAAATCTAACAACAAAACATACCTTATCCAGGTTTTCAATTGCGCTATTGACGTATGCTTGAAACATTGACTTGTGAAATTCATCTTCATCTTTAGAAGCGTCGCTTTTTGAGTTGGTGTTTGAATGGTTTTGAGGAGAAGAAAGCATATCATCGTCTGAAGATGGAGACGAGTTTGGTGCTGAGAAAGATTGTACTTTCAGTGGTGATTTTATTAATGCGGTAGTAGTATTTGGCGAGTTTAAAGCGAGTTGACTTTGCGTCCGTTTTAGTTTTTTATGACTGAGCTTAGACTTAGAAGAGCTATCACTATTTGCTTCTCCTTCTTCCTCAGACAGATCCCATTTCCTTTTTAGTTTGACGGCTAGACCGGAAGGTGTTTGGAAATATTCACCCATTTTATGAGTGCTTGAGGGGGGTATTGATGATTCCTTTGATGATTGTAAATTAAATGAGACTGCTGTTGGCATTTTGGATTGTAAGAGTTTGTTATCAGTAGTATGAGTGTTTTTACTAGACAACTTTAATTAAGTTACTTTGACTCGAATAGTAAGTCTTTACTGTTTTTTCCTTCACAGATGTAATGAAATCTGCTATAAGAAATTGGTTTTTTTTACAAATGATAAATCGATCTTTGTTAAAAGTCTTGTAGTGTTTTTTTTTATATAAACAGATACCAACAAGACTAATAAAAAAGGCAAGATCGAAATGATATTAAAATGAACACGAGAGGCCTTTTGCTTATTTGAAAAAAAGAAAAAAGATAGTGCCACCTGCACTAGTAGTAATAAAATCTTCTTGTTTTCTCTTTTTCAAATAAAAATTAAAGCAATAGCTTTTTTTTTTTCCTTCTTTTATTATTATTTTTCTATCAAAAGTCCAGAAACAATCCTTAGAGCGCAAATCTAAAGAGAGGACCTAGTGAGTATATGATAATACTATTAATGATATTTTGTGCGTTAAAACTAGTTTAAATTGAGCTCTTTTCTTTTTTTTGTTTTTAATAGCAAAGAATTCAAATAAGATTAGATGAATAAAACTTGCTATAAATATCAAAAGAGTAAAAGAAGAGTGATATGAAATATATGATACTATATGATGAGAATAGATGGAATAACAAGGTACAAAAAAATGAAATGATTTTAAATAAAATAATTTTGAAAACTGATAATCCGAGTTGAATTTTAACAAATAAACAATCAATGATCTGTTGAAGAAAAAGATGAAGAAGGAGAAGAAAAAAAAAGAAGATATAATCAATTTTTTTTTTTTTGAAATGTTGATTGTATGAGATTTAAAAAAATAGAAAAAGAAAAAAAGAGAGAAGAAAATTAAAACTTGAAAATTGACAAAAAATAAAATTTTCTTTGATCTTAATTTAGAGGGTTAGGGTTATGATCCAACACTGTATGTAACATTACACAAAACTTTAAGAAATCTTCATATCACTCTTTTTATATGATCATGGAATAATAATACAAACATTTACTTACTTATACACAATAGTTTTGTAATTTTGATTGATCATATATTAAAACATTGATATAGTTCTATAATTAATTTCATATTTTTATTTTTATATTTTTCAATTTTTTTTTATTTTTTTTCTATAAAATTAAAATTATTAAAAAGCGTTACTAAAAGCGTGAGAATCAACTCATTATAATTAATATTATTGTTTTTTTTATCTATTATATATATATATGTATTCTATTGTTATCGTTATTATGCATTCAAATTATTGTGGTAAAAGAGAGTAGTCATTAGTAGGTTTTCTAACAAACATGTTTCGTAAACCCTCGAGAACAGTTGATTTGAGCGATTTCTCGTTATTTCCCATGTTGATCGATTGCAAGTCACTATTACTTCTAGTGAAATCATAATTGTCATTGCTTACTCGTGCTTGTCCTGAGTATGACATACTTTGCATGCCGGAATCAGTAGAAATATAAAGTTCTCTCATCCACTTGGGTCGTTGCCAGAATTGCAACAGTAAACTACAGCAAACAACACTGACACTGCTAAAGGCCATTGCTGCACCAGCAAATACTGGATGCATAGCAAGACCAAATGGTAGAAAACAGCCCATGGCAATTGGCATCATTATGACATTGTAGATACAAGCCCAGGCCAAGTTGAGTTTGATTCGTTTGAAAATAGTTCTGCACAAATGAAGAGCAGCAGCAACATCCAAAAGACAGTTTTCCTTGAGCAAAACAATATCAGCAGCATCCATAGCAACATCTGTAGCACCTGCCATAGATATTCCCAATGCAGCACGAGCAAGGGCTGGAGAGTCGTTAATGCCATCTCCAACCATGGCCACAACTTCGTTTGATCCTCCAATATTATAAGAATACGATCCAGAAGACTCTGAATCTTTGGATTGAAGTTGATCAACAATTTCTAATTTGCCTTCTGGAGTAACACCGCCCCATGTCAATTGAGATGGAACTCCGACCTCTTTGGCAATTCTCTTGACAACAGAAGGATGATCTCCACTAACAATTCCAACAGAAATGCCCAATTTTTTAAGCGCATAAACTGTCTCTTTGGAGCCTTTGCGAATAGTATCAGCAAGACAAATATACCCTGCATAGTGATTGTCAATTGAAATGACTATAACAGTCTCACCAGTTGACTCTTGCTCTCGAATTCTAACATTGTCTGGAATGTCGCGTACTCCTGAAGCTTCGTGCATTTTGATATTACCAATTCTCACCAACTTAGGGCTAGCATTGATATTTTCAGAGTCTTCAAGCAAGACACTACCTGATACACCAGCACCAACTTTGATATTAAAGTCTGAAACTTGGCCACTGATAAGTTTGTGACTATCAAGTTGCAAAACCTCTCTAACCTTTTTCATGACACCTCTAGCAACTGGATGTTCACTGTTTTGCTCTAAACATCCTATGTATTGCCACCAGCTAGCACTATCAATATGCTTTTCACTATTTGGAGATGTAGGTGCAATGTCGTAGCTGGTCACATTCATCACACCAGTGGTTAGAGTCCCCGTTTTATCAAACAATACGGTTGTTACTTTATTGGCGATTTCAAGAACAGAACCTCCTTTAATTAAAATACCATTGGAAGCACCTACACCAGTTCCAACCATAACAGCTGTAGGAGTAGCTAATCCAAGAGCACAAGGGCAAGCAACAACTATGACAGATATGCATAAACGTAGACACACAATAAATTTGCCTTGAGAGCTCTCAAAAATCTTTGGTGGATGAGAACTAATATTAGAGTATATTATCCAAAAAACAAAGGTGAAAGCAGCAAGAATCAACACAACAGGGACAAAGTATCCAGCAACAAGATCTGCATATCTTTGAATAGAAGCATTAGAGACTTGAGCATCCTGAACTAACTGAATAATGTGAGAGAGTTTAGTGTCACTCCCAGTGTTGGTAACATAGACATCGATACGGCCAAATCCATTGATACTCCCACAGATTACTGAATCTCCGACAACTTTTGAGACTGAGAGAGATTCGCCAGTAACCAAAGACTCGTCAACATATGTTTCGCCTTTAATAACAATGCCATCAGCAGAAATTTTTTCACCTGGTAGAATAACTACTATATCTCCTGATTCCAAAAGTTCGGTAGGAATTTGCTTTGTTTGTAATTGTTCGTTAATTAAAGAATGTTGAGAATCACTAGCCAAAGTGGCTTCGTCTTCTTCTTTGTCTGAAATTGAGCCATCATCGTTTGAAACAACAATCGAGTTATCACACATACTAAGTGATATTTTATTTACAGAAAGGTATGATCTAGAGTTGGTGTAAATGGTGGCGGTAGAAGGAGTCAAAGAAATCAGGCGAGATAATGCCGCTGATGTTTGTCCCTTTGCTTTGTTTTCCAAATATTTTCCTCCACAAATAAAAGTTATAATCATAGCAGGGGTTTCCCAAAATGTATGTGGGCGAGTGTCTGAACGGGCAAAAACATTGTAAATCATGATAAAACAAGAAAAGAAAAATGCACAAGATGTTGAAATACAAACCAATACATCCATTGTAGGTGAGCCATGACGAATTGCATTTCTAGTAGCCTTGTAAAACTTTGCTCCAACATAAAATTGTATTGGGGAAGTGAGAATCAGATTGATAATGTCGTCAAAATAAAGACCTTTGATAAAGACTTGCGATTTGAGAAATGCAAACCAGGGTAAAAGTGAAGGAACGAAGCGAACAAGGATAAAGACGGGTACACCCAAGAATAAACTAATCAAAAAGTCTTCTCTACTAGTACGAATAGCTTTGGCTTTAGAAAGAGATTGCAGTTGAAGGGTATTATCTGCAGCAGCAGACAGAATTGCATGGAATCCAATGCTTTCAATTGTTTCAACTATAATTCGAACACCTGTTTGATTGGGGTAATAATTTACAGTAATCGATTCAGAAGCAATATTAGCAACAGCATCCTTAACACCATCCAACCCACGCACAGCTTCTTCAACTGAAGTACAGCAGGAAGCTGAGGTCATACCGTAAACGTTTATTTTAACTGTTTTTACCGGATTTGATTCTGGGTCCAAGGAGTTGTTGTTAGAAGATGATGCAGGGGGGATCAAACTGCCTGCTTGTGCAGGGCGGTGAGTAAATGATGTAGATGGTAGATGTGTATTGTTGTTTGAGGGAGGTGCTAGTGATGAGGTTGAAATGAGTGTTGCATCAAATCCAGAGTCTTCAATTATTTCGACAATGCTTTCTGGTGTTAGTATAGTTGGATCAAACTCTACAGCTGCTCTTTCTGTGATTAGTGATACTGAGGCTTTTAAAATGCCCTTTGTTGCTTCTAGATTCTTTGTAATCGTTGCTGAACATGCTCCACAAGTCATTCCTGAGATGGCGATAGTGGCAGAAGACATGCTCGGTAGGGATCTTGTTTCTGTATTTTGAGTGCTGGTTTGAACTAACAAAGGGTTTGTTTCGTCTATTAAGGAAGCATCGAATCCGGAGTCTTCTATTCGCTCTATTATGTCTGCTGAAGTGACTTGATTGGGATCAAATTTTACTGAGGCTCTTTCGGTAATAAGAGATACTGAGGCAGAAGAAACACCAGGAAGGGTTTCTAGAGCTTTCGTTATGGCTGCAGAACAAGCGCCACAGGTCATTCCTTGGATAGAAACAACCACTGAAGCTGATGGTTTATTTGTTTTTTCCGACTCACTCATATTTTAGTAATAACAAATATGTAGATAGAATAATACCATATATTATAAGATGATAAGTTTGATAATTATATACTAGGTGAAGAAATATTAATGAATAAAAAAATGCAAATATATGGTTATTGAATATTGATAAAAATTAGTAAAAAAAAAAAAAAAGTGAAATCTGAAAAAAGAAGTTGAGAGAAATATTTTTTTTTTTTG